>VDFB02357385.1:62437-227095 GCA_007258455.2 Sequoia sempervirens | reverse complement strand
AGATCAGTTCCTATGAGGGGTAAATAACATAATTCACTCAAAGGTTGGCTAATATTTAAGTAAATAACTATTAATTCACTAGGAAGAAGGAAATTTCTCACACACATGCCTCATGGTAAATGAATTTTAAAGATTAATTTTTATAACCCTAAATCCACGATCTAGTATACTATTACCATCCTTCAAGTGGAAAACACCATGACAAATAAACTAGTGTCTTTATCAATTGGGAAATGGAGTCAAACATCTTATAATCAGTCATACAAAAATTCTTTAACTCTAATAATTCTGGACTATTTTCATAAGGATTTGATTATGAGAACTCATTGTACTTAAAGCCTCACTTCTTACCAAATCCTTAAAAATTCATGACCTCACTTAAGCATCTAATTGATTCCTTAAACCAAAGCAAAAATAAGAGCATGCATTCAAAAAATGTATTTGAAGATGAACAAAATATGCTTGATATTTCATTCAAAATTTGCAAGGTGATTTACAGAGGAGAGTATATTCCTTATGCATAAGATTTTTTTCAATATCAGTAATTTCTATAAGACTATTTAATATTTACGCATGCATAACTTGAAAGCCAAGAAATTTTGACTAATCTACCTGTTGGTATTTTTTCTCATTTCAACCCTTTACATAGACGGGACCTAAAGATTCAAAAGACCAAAACCCTACAAATAAACCATGAATTCTCTTTTATAACACAAGGGAGCCAACAAGCCTCCAACTCAAAATGCAATTACAACATAGATATGTCATTTCGATATAATTTGCATTTCATTTCAAAACTCCCCACAACTGAATCTGCAATCATTTGTCAAAAAGGGGAGGCAAAATGTGTAACCATCAAAATGTTCTAATACTACTAAAAGTAGCCTTTAGTTATCGGCATAACCCATCAACCCACATCTGTAGTTAGTACAATCATCATAAAAACCAACTTCATTTGTTGACATTCAGCTTAAGACTTACCAACACAAAAAAATGAGAACATCCCACATGTAATTTCATTTTCATGATAAAATTCCACAACTCTGAAAGAAATTTCATTACACATAACCATCACTGGAGCCACAGTACACACACCCGCTCTGCGTTTCTACACCAGGAGGAGGAGAAACCATAACTCCTTCGTTCTTATCATTGCTAACCCTTGAGTTCTCTTGTCCACCTGGAGTCTTCACAGAAATGGAGCCAGTTGGTTCAAAATTATGAGATATTGTTGATATCCTGAATCTATCTTGGTCTCACTATTAGATGAGCTATCAAAGATAGCAATGGGAGACTTTTGTCTCCCATAGGAACCTCAACCATATCAAATTTTCCTTTAAATTCTGCTTGAAGTCCCAACAACTTCTTTTCCTTTTGCTCCATTCACCTTCGAACTCATAGGTCGGCCCTTCAACCGGTGACTAATCTTGGTAACAACAGGTACAAACTTCTCGCCATGAGCATCTTGTGAATTCCATGTATGTGCTTCGGGTCTTCATAGGAAGACTTCTACAAATTGAGTTGAGGAGATGTCCATATTAAAATGAATGGAGCACCAGACTTACTCATCTTGCAACTCGAGGAACCTACACTTATAACCTTGGCTTCTTGTACAAACTCAAAAGACTCAATGACTGATTGTGATGGAAAAAATAAAAACTCTCAACCTGTATTTATTTAACAATATGACAATAACAGTCATCAATTCCTAGGGAAAAAACACACATGAAATGGTGGCGATACATTGGAGTGTGTATTATCATCATTTAATTCCTAAGTGCATGGAGATCTGTATATCATGCTTCATGATTAACAGTAATTAAGTCTCCACATGCACAAAGATCAATTTGATCACCCTTTTAGAGAACCTACCATAAATTCTCATTGGTTGCACAACTAAATGGCTATCATGTGCCTATTTGTTGATTTTAAATATCAGTCATTGATCCCTTGATGAGATGGTAGATCAAATGGCTGACATTGAGTTGACTGCTTTTGAATTTCAATAGTTCCTTGCTCAATCATCTCCATCCAATAGCACTCATCTAAATCAACAAACATGTCACCCATCTACAGGTCCTACCCATCTCACGAGCAGGTGGATTGATCCATGTGTCAAGATCTCATTGATCACGTAACCTTTAGCACTCGTTCATCTTTTCTTTGTGATCCCGCAGGGAACAATGAAGATTGATTCTTGCACTTGATCTTCATGGTCCATTTGGTAACACAAGCAGCAGGCATGATAGTGGATACCGGGCCCCACATCCGTATAAGGACACATGTCCTTATCTCGTTGCACTTGCATTGCATAACCGATTGACACTTAACATTTGCGAGCTGGCGGGGTATGGCCAGGATCATTTCCCATAGTCATGAATCTCTAAACCTAAACATACGACAAGGTTATCATTAAAGAAGAGGGGAATCTTAGGCTAATGGGGACTTAACCTTTATGGGTGAATGACTTAAGCCTAATTCATTTAAGGGAAAAATATTAAAGCCCAACTTTAGGAAAATATAAGGGTCGATGACAAACTAGGTGACCAGTGCTCTAAGCCGAAGGGGCTGATAGTTGAATAAATACAATGGCTCAAGTAACAACTTGGAGGCTTGGAAACTAGTAGGGCAAGTCAACATAACAATAGAAATACCGGTGGTTTTCTAAGACAAAAATCCTATCCAAACCCATGGGGCCAAGGGTTTTATGTGACGATTATGTCTATGGGCTAATCAGAAATTGCAAATTTTGGGGAGCTCCATCAGTGGCTCATGCTTGAGGACGCACACCCCCAAAGGGTATAGCAAGAATGTAGATCTCGGGTTGAAGAAGACCAAGGTAGAAAACCAAAACCAAGGAGCTTTCCTGGACAAGGCAAGCAAACATAGCAAAAATCAAACACACCAAACCATATGTACAATATTTATAGAATTATACAATGCAGTTTGTTACCCAGAAGCCCCCTTTTAAACACTTGGCTCCAATCTATAAAATGGAGGCCCCCTAGCCCACAAAATTCAGTGACAGTTCTTTCCTCTATTAAATACTTTTTCTTTCTCTACTGACAATGGATCTATCATTGCACAAATTACCTCTGCACCATCAACTTCATTACAATCAATATGATCCACCATTCTTTTGAAACAATCCTACCCATGATACCATTCTAGCATGGTCTCCTTTGGTTGCAATGGAAAAATGAAGTATCCATATTTCATTTATTTATCTTTATTATGAATATGATATCCCACATCATGCAAGAAATCCTCAAATATATCTAAATAAGAAGACTCAAATTCAATAATTTGCATGAGTTGAGAATGAGGACCTAAGACTAAGTGTACACTTCTTCACTCAGATGAATCAGCATTCAATTTGTCTTCAATGTCATAGTTATACTCACTTGATGGAAATAGTTCTATGATGAAGTCTAGAATATATGGGGCATCAGTAAAGTAGCATTTGAAACACATCTCATATTGATCATTAGCATATTCACTACTATTTATATCATTTAGTAGCTCTTCATACTAATCAAAAGATTCCACATTGCCCATATGGTTTGAGCTTTCTTTAAATTGTTTCTCCTCATGATCAAGAACCAAGTCTTCTCCCTCACCAATATGTACTTCATTTTCCCTTGTAGGTATAAATATTACTTTAATGACCACTTTACCACAATCACCATAAGCTATAGGAATATGCAAGTATTTGTCACTCCTTGTTTCAACATAAGAAACATTTTTTTCCTTGTGCTTAAGAGTTTCATCAATAATAGTACTGTACCTAGAATCATCATGGGAAATGGCAGACCCAACTTCAGAGCTACCATTATTTGTATCACCACCCTATTCAACAATAATTATACCATTGAATTCCCCATGTGAATGGGGTATCAATATTTCAACATTACCATCTTCAAAAGGAAAATTAGAAATCTCAATGCTATCTAGGAATTCACCCTTTCCTGTCTGACTTGCATCAATTTCAATATGTCCACAAGTAATGTCTGCTAGAGACTCATCAGGATTCTCCACAAAAAGAGGATTATTCTAGCACCAGTAGGGGTCATCATTGGTAACCTCACTCAACAATGAGGATTTATCAAATAAGGGATTCTTCCACAACTTTATAGTTGTCTCATGTACCCCTTCCTCTTCAATATCAAGATCCCAATCTCTTTGATCATCAGTGCACTCAAAATCAATGAAATCATTTGAAGAACAGAGAGAAACACTTTCAATATCCTCTTCATCATTTGCATTCATGAAAATTGATCCACATTTAGAAAATTCCTCACATGAAGAGAATTGCTCACTTCCTAGGAAGCACACCCCTTCAAGGCTATTAACATATCCCCTACTTGAAGCAAAGGATTCCACCTCCATTTCATAAGAAGAATCATATTCAACAGAATATTGGCCAGGCTCAATCTCATCTCTTTGATTCCTTATTTGTGCCATATAACTAAGACTAGGTGCATCTCCATCACTGATTTGTGTGTCATTATTCGTGATTGGATCAACATGTAAGGTTTCATCCTGAATGTCTTGTGTTAGCTCATATACTATGACATCCCAAAGAAGGAAATCAAACATGATTTTCTTATCCTCATATTCTAATTTTCCATCTACATTGCTACTGCTTGAGCCTACATCTTGATTTCTTGTGAAATGAAAATAGTCATCCACTAACTATCCACATTCTGGTGTATCTTATTGACCTATCAACCTTAGCCATATTCAACAAAAGATTGGCCAAGATCAATCTCATCTCTTTGATTCCTTATTTGTGCCATATAACTGAGACCAAGTGCATCTCCATCACTAGTTTGTGCATCATTATTCTTCAATGGATCAACATGTAAGGTTTCATCCTAAATGTCTGGTGTTTTCTCATAGAATTTGACATACCAAAGAAGGAAATCAGGCACTCTTTTCTTATCCTCATATTCTTCTTTGTCATCTACATCACTACTGCTTTAGCCTACATCTTGATTACTTGTGAAATGAAAATAGTCATCTGCTAACTATCCACATTCTGGTGTATCTTCTTGACCTGTCAACCTTAGCCTTTGATTCTCCTCACTATGGTAATTATGGCCCACATTTTTGGAAACAACATGGGGCATATAACTATGATCAATATCTTCCACAGTGCTTATCCAATCCACTACCTGATCAAAACTATGGGGCTTCGAATTCTCAGGAAATTGGCTTAATCCTGATTTGTAGGGTTCACAAAACAAATCAATGCACACTAAATTAGTCAGTCGAACACCCTCGGGTATCTTCATCAGAACATCTAGGAATCTTGAAAACAAATCATATGATTATTCATTTTCATATCTTTTCATTTCATACAACTTTCTGGACAAGAATTATAAGTCAACCCTTCCCAAGCCTTGTTGATATGAGGTTGATGCTTGCTCCTATTCTACATATTGTGGAAGTAATGTAGATATAGTTCATCTAATGGGTTTTTTTTCTGACAAACATTTTTACCTCCTGACTAGTTTAGCTCACTAGTTTGAATTCTATTAGGGCCATTCAAACTAGTAGTCACATGTCCCCTCATGATTGAGTACTTCAAATTGTTCTCAATATCCATGGCATTTTGGTAGGCTTTTTGTAAGGTAGTAGATTCTTTATCTCTCAACAAGAAGCCCAAATTACTATCAAATGCTCCTAAATACACAACCAAACATTATGCATCATTTGGGCTTATGTGTTCAGGGACATGTCTTATGACCTTTGCAAATTTGAGGTTGAAAGCAAGGATCAACTCCTTATCCCTAGAGATTTCCATGAAATTCTTCCTTGCAACACTTGGATTTATTCTTTCACCAAACTATTCCATGAAGATTGTCTTAAGTTCACTCCAACAATGTACAAAAGACACTGGAAAGAAAGAGAACCAATCTCTTGTGTCTCCTTTCAGGGATTGAACAAATAGCTTCATAACCACATCTTCAAAGTCTATCTCATAATCCTCCATCACATCAACAAATTATTGCACATGCTTACTCGTTGATTCTGACCTTTCACCACTAAACTTTGGTATTTTGTCTCTGATCTTGGGTGGTAAAATATTTGAGTAACCCCAAATATTTTCAAATTTGATGGCCCTATACCTATCAGTATTGAAATTTCCTTGGTGGGACAAGGATTGTTCACTTTGCATGCTTTTATCACTATTTATACTAGGTGGTATAAATCGATGACTCGTCCTTGATTCTTGAAAAGGAATTTAAGATCTACTATGCAATTATACAATACATCAATTCATTTTGCAACTATGCTCCTAGGATTCTAGCATGTATATTCCTTATAATTTCGCCTAAGATCTAATAATATAGCATGCTCCTTTCATCATAATGCACAAATTTCAACTTATATGCAAAGGAATGCTAAACTATCACTAATATTCCCTTATCTAGTGATAATTCACCTATTAAGAAATAATTTGCATCTCGAGCATGGGAAATTTATCCTAATTTATCCATAATATGCTCTAATTTCTTCAAATTTTATTAAAGTACCTGGTATTTTGCATCGGCTAGCTATCCTTTGTCTTTAAAACTAAATATTTGACTAATTGATGTGTGCTTTATTAGGTTCTTTGAGTCAGAGTCACCACCTCCTTTCAAAGGATTGAACATCAAATGAGATGAAGTCTCTCCACAAAATGGCCATGTTCTGGGCTATCTTCCACAGAAGAGTCACATTCGGATCTTTCAATCTTTGTTGCATTCAAATTTTTCCACTAGGTTCAAGAATTTGTTAGTATTTGAACAAGATGTTTAGATTCATATCACCATTTGACTCTACATTTAATATCTGGATTTGGAGAATGAGGTTCTCCCCAATAGATTCACCACTTTTTTGGTTGTTTTTCTATTACACCTAAGGAATCTCTAAAGATTAGCCAACAAGACCCTTAAAATGAATGGCCAACTAACAAGATTCAGTCAAAGACTAAATCTTCTACACTTTAGGCTTTGTGGGACCTAGGAGGGTGTTTCCAATTGCATTCCATTTGAATATCTCAATAAATGACATATCAAATCACAGATCAATTCCTATGAGGGGTAAATAACATAATTCACTCAAAGGTTGGCTAATCTTTAAGTAAATAATTATTAATTCACTAGGAACAAGGAAATTTATCACACACATGCCTCATGGTAAATGAATTTTAAAGATTAATTGTTATAACCCTGAATTCGTGATCTAGTATACTATTACCATCCTTCAAGTGGTGAACACCATGACAAATAGACTAGTGTATTTATTAATTGGGCAATGGAGTCACACATCTTACAATCAGTCATACATAAATTCTTTAACTCTAATAATTCTGGACTATTTTCATAAGGCTTTACATTATGAGAACTCACTGTACTTAAAGAATCACTTATTACCAAATCCATATAAATCCTTACAAATTCATGACCTCACTTAATCATCTAATTGATTCCTTTAACCAAAGCAGAAGAGAGAGCATGCATTCAAACAAAGTATTTGAAGATGAATACAATATACTTGGTATTTCATTCAAAATTTGCAAGGTGATTTACAGAGGAGAGTATATTCCTTATGCATAAGATTTGTTTCAATATTAGTAATTTCTATAAGACTTTTTAAGATTTGCATATGCATAACTTGAAAGCCAAGACAATTTGACTAATCTACATGTTGATATTCTTTCTCATTTCAACCCTTTCCATATATGGGACCTAAAGATTCAAAAGACCAGAACCCTAAAAATAAGCCATGAATTCCCTTTTATAACACAAGGGACCTGACAAGCTTCTAAATCAAAATGAAATTACAGCACAGATATGTCATTTCAATATAATTTGCATTTCATTTCAAAATTCCCCACAACAGAATTTGCAATCATTTGTCAAAAAGGGGAGGCAAAATGTGTAACCATCAAAATGTGCTAATACCACCAAAAGTAGCCTTTAGCTATCAGCATAACCCATCAACCCACATCTACGGTCAGCACAATCATCATAAAAATTGACTTCATTTTTCGATGTTCAACCTAAGACTTACTAACACCAAAAAATGAGAACAAATCACATGTAATTTCATTTTCATGACAAAATTCCACAACCCTAAAAGCAATTTCATTACACATAACCAACAGTAGAGCCACGGTACACACACCTACTTCACGTTCTTGCAAAAGGAGGAGAAACCACAACTCCTTCATTCTTATCCTTTCCAACCTTTGAGTTCTCTTGTCCACTTGGATTCTTCATAGCAATGGGAGGAATTGAGAGCACCTCTTGCCCTAATTAAGCTAGTTGGTTCAGAATTGCGAGATATTGTTGATATCCCAAATCCATCTTGACCTCTCTATCAGATGAGCTATCAGAGATATCAATGGGAGAGTTCTATCTCACATAGGAACCTCAACCATATTTAATTTTCCTTTGAAGTCTACTTGAAGGCCCAACAACTTCTTTCCTTTTGCTCCAATCACCTCTGAACTCACAACTTGGCCATTCAATCGGTGACTACTCGTGCTAACAACAAGTACAAACTCCTCACCATGAGCATCCTATGAGTGCCATGTATGTGCTCTAGGTCTTCACCACAAGACTTCTACAAATTGAGTCAAGGGACCTCCACACTAGAATGAATGGAGCACTAGACTTACTCATCTTTCAACTCAAAGAACCTACACTTATAACCTTGGATTCTTGTAAAAACTCAAAAGACTCAATAGTTGATTGTGATGGAAAAAATAACAACTCTCAACCTCTGTTTCTTTAACAATATGACAATAACAATCATCAATTCCCAAGGAAAACACATGCATGAAATGGTGGAAATTTGTTGGAGTGAGTATTATAACCATTTAATTCACAAGTGCACAAAAATTTGCATATCATGCTTCATGATTACCATCAATTAAGTCTCCACATGCACAAAGATCAGCTGATCACTCTTGCAGAGAGCCTACCATTAATTCTCATTGGTTGCACAACTAAATGGCTATCATGTGCCTATTTTTTGATTTTGAATATCAGTTGTTGATCCTTTGATGAGATGGTAGATCAAACGGCTCACATTGATTTGACTACCTTTGAATTTCAACAGTTCCTTGATCAATCATCTCCAGCCAATAGCACTCATCCCAATCAGCAAACATGTCACCCATCAGCGAGTTCTACCCATCTCAGAAGTAGGTGGATTGATCCATGTGTAAATATCTCACCAATCACATAGCTTTTAGTACTTTTTCATCTTTTCTTTGTGAGCCCACAAGGAATAGTGGAGATTGATTCCCACACTTGATCTTCATAGTCCATTTGGTAACACAAGTGGTAGGCGTGATAGTGGAGACTGGGTGCCATGTCCATATAAGGACATGTGTCCTCATCTCGCTATCCCCACACTACGTAACCAGTTGGCACTTAACATCTATGAGTTGGTGGGGTATGGCCAGGATCATTTCCCACAATCATGAATCTCTAAACCTGCACATACAACAAGGTTAGCATTAAAGAAGGAAGGATTCTTATGCCAACTAGGAATTAACCCTCACAAATGAATGAATTAAGCGTAATTCATTTAAGGTCAAAATATTAAAGCCCAACTTTAGGAAAATATTAGGGTCGGTGACAAACTAGGTGACCTGCGCTCTAAGCCGAAGGGGTCGGTAGCTAAATGGATACGATGGCTCAAGTAGCAATTTGGAGGCTTGGCAAACAGTAGTGCAAGTCAACATAACAATAGAAATACCAAGGGTTTTCTAATACAAAATCCCTAACCAAACCCATGGGGCCAAGGGTTTTATGTGTTGATTATGTCTATGGGCTACTTAGAAATTGCAAATTTCGGGGAGCTCCATCAATGGCTCATGCTCGGGGATGTACACCCCTAGTGGGTATAGCGAGAATGCAAGTCTCAGGTTGAAGCAAACCAAGGTAGAAAACCAAAACCAAGGAGCTTGCTCGAACAAGCCAAGTAGACACAGCAGAAAGCAAACACACCAAACCATATGTACAATATTTATAGGATTATACAATGCAGTTTGTTACCTAGAATCCCCCTTTTAAATGCTTGGCTTTGATCTATAAACTAGAGGCCCCCTAGCCCCCAAAATTTAGGGATAGTTCTTTCCTCTATCAAAGACTTTGTCCTGCTCCACTGGCAGTGGATCTATCATTGCACAAAGTACCTCCTCACCATCAACTTCATTAAAATAAATATGATCCACCATTCTTTTGAAACAATCCTGCCCATGATACCACTTTGACATGGTCTCCTTTGGTTGCAATGGAAAAATGAATTATCCATATTCCATTTCTTTGTCTTTATTATGAATCATGTCTTGATATCCCACATCATTCAAGAAATCCTTAAATATATCTAAATAAGAAGAATCAAATTCAGGAATTTGCATGAGTTGGTAATTAGGACCTGAGACTGAGTCTACACTTCCTTGCTCAAATGAATCAACATTCAATTTGTCTTCAATGCTAGGGTTATACTCACTTGATGGAAACAGTTCCATGATGAAATCTAGAAGATATGGGGCATTAGTAAAGTAGCATTTGAAACCCATATCATACTGATCATTAGCACATTCATTGCTATTTATATCATTTAGTAGCTCTTCATACTAATCAAAAGATTCCACATTGCCCATATCGTTTGAGCTTTCTTCAAATTTTTTCTCCTCATGGTCAAGAACCAAGCCTTCTCCAACACTAATATGTACTTCATTTTCGTTTGTAGGTATAGATATTAATTTAATGGCCACTTTACCACAATCACCATAAGTTATAGGGATATGCAGGTATTCGTCACTCCTTGTTTCATCATAAGAAACAGTTTTTTCCTTGTGCTTAAGAGTTTCATAAATAATAGTATTGTACCTAGAATCGTCACGGGAAATGGAAATCCCAATTTTAGAGCTACCATTATGTGTATCACCACCTTGTTCAACAATAATTATAAAATTGTATTCCCCATATGAATGAGGTATCAATATTTCAACATTACCATCTTCAAAAGGAAAATTATAAATCTCAATACTTTCTAGGCATTCACCCTTTCCTATCTGACTTGCATCAATTTCAATATGTCCACAAGTAATTTCTACTAGAGACTCATCGATGTTATCCATAAAAAGTGGATTGTTCCTACACCAATAGGGGTCATCATTAGTAACCTCACTCAACAACGAGGATTTATCGAATAAGGGATTCTGCCACAAATTTATAGTTGTCTCGTGTACCCCTTCCTCTTCAATATTAGGATCCCAATCTCTTTGATCATCAGTGCACTCAAAATCAGTGAAATCATTTGAAGAACAAAGAGAAACACTTTCAGTATCCTCTTCATCATTTGCATTCATGACAATTGATCCACATTTAGAAAATTCCTCACATGAAGAGAATTTCTCACTGCCTAGGAAGCACGCCCCTTCAAGGCTATTAACATATCCCCTACTTGAAGAAAAGTATTACACCTTCATTTCATAAGAAGAATCACATTCAATAGAAGATTGTCCAGGCTTGATCTCATTTCTTTAATTCCTTATTTGTGCCATATAATTGAGACCAGGTGCATCTCCATCACTGATTTCTGCATCATTATTCCTGATTGGATCAAAATGTGAGGTTTCATCCTAAATGTCTGGTGTTTTCTCATAGACTATGACATCCCAAAAAAGGAAATTAGGCACTCTTTTCTTATCCTCATATTCTACTTCGTCATCTTCATTGCTACTGCCTAAGCCTACATCTTGATTACTTGTGAAATGAAAATAGCCATCCACTAACTGTCCACATTCTGGTGTATCTTCTTGACCTATCAACCTTAGCCTTTGATTCTCCTCACTATGAAAATTATGACCCACATTGTGGGAAACATGGGGCATATAACTATGATCAATATCTTCCAGAGTGCTTATCCAGTCCACTACTTGATCAAAACTATGGGGCTTCAAATTCTCAGAAAATTGGCTTAATCCTGACTTATAGGTTTCACAAAAAAATTCAATGCACACTAAATCACTTGGTCTAACACCCTTGGGTATATTCATTAGAAGATTCAAGAATTTTGAAAACAAATCATATGGTGATTCATTTTCATTTCTTTTTATTTCATAAATCTTTTTGGTAGAGAATTCTAAGTCAACCCTTCCCAATCCTTGTTGATATGAGGTTGATGCTTGCTCCTGTTCTACATCTCATGGAAGTAACGTAGATATAACATCTAATGGATCTTTTTTCTGAAAAACATTTTTACCTCCTAACTGGTTTGGCTCACTAGTTTGAATTTTGTTAGGGCCATTCATACTAGCAGTCACATGTCCCCTCATGATTGAGTACTTCAAATTGTTCTCAATATCAATGGAATTTTGGTAAACTTGTTGTAAGGTAGTAGGTTCTTTATCTCTCAACAAGAAGTCCATCTTATTATCAAATGCTCCTAAATACACAACCAAACAATCTACATCATTTTTCCTTATGTGTTCAAGGACATCTCTTATGACCTTTGCAAATATGAGGTTGAAAGCAAGCATCAACTCCTCCTTATCCCTAGAGAATTCCATGAAATTATTCCTTGCAACACTTGTATTTATTCTTTCACCAAAATGCTCCATGAAGATTTTCTTAAGTTCACTCCAATAATGTATAGAAGATACTAGCAAGAAAGAGAACCAATCTCTTGCATCTCCTTTAAGGTATTGAACAAAAATCTTCATAACCATATCTTCAAAATCTATCTCATAATCCCTTATCACATCAGCAAATTCTTGCACATGCTTACTCATTGATTTTGACCTTTCACCACTGAACTTTTGTATTTTTTCTCTAATATTAGGTGGTACAATATTTGGGTAACCTCAAATATTTTCAAGGTTGAGGACCCTATACCTATCGGTACTGAAATTACCTTGGTGGGACAACGATTGTTCACCTTGCATGCTTTTATCACTATTTATACCAAGTGGTATAAACTGATGACTCGTCCTTAATTCTTGAAAAGGAAATTAAGATCTACTATGCAATTATACAATACATCAATTCCTTTTGCAACTATGCTCCTAGGCTTCTAGCTTGTATATTCCTTATAAATGTCGCCTAAGATCTAACAATATAGCATGCTCCTTTCATCATAATGCACAAATTTCAACTTATATGCAAAGGCATGCTAAACAATCACTAATATTCCCTCATCTAGTGCTAATTCACCTATTAAAGAATAATTTGCATCTCGAGCATGGGAAATTTATCCCGATTTACCAATAATAAGCTCTAATTTCTTCAAATTCTATGAAAGTGTAGACATGTAAAATTGACTTAACACTTATCACAAATTTGGAATGTCTTTAAACAACTCAAGATCAACTCGAAATAGCTTGGAACGACTCTAAATCAACTCAGAACATCTTTGAATCAACCCAGAATGACTCATAATGACTTTGAATCAACTTGAAACATCTCTGAATCAACCTGGAACAACTTTGAATCAACTCAAAACATCTCTGAATCAACCCGAAATGAATTTGAATCAACTCAAAACATCTCTAAATCAACCCATAATTACTCGAAACAACTCTGAATCAACTTGGAATGACTCTGAATCAACCTAGAATAACTCTTAATCAACCCAAAGCAAATTAGAATGACTTTGAAACAACTCAAAATAACTCTGAATCAACCTGGAACAATTCGAAACAACTCTAAATCAACCTGGAACGACTCTGAATCAACTTAGAACATCTTTGAATCAACTCAGAACATCTCTGAACATCTCTAAAACATCTCGAATCATCTTGAAATCATCCCATGACATCTTACAATGCATTGAACGACATCAAATGACATCCAAAACCCAATTTCCTCTATTAAATTGAATAATATAACATTATTTAATTAATTTACTTTTTCATCATTCTTGACAAATGAAATAAATATTTTTTATTTAATACAGTCTTGAAAACCCTAATTCTATCATTAATTGAATAATACAGCCTTATTTGATTAATTCACATTTCATCATTTTTGACCAATTAAATAAATTACATTTATTTAATAAATTCCTAACCTAATCTTACTTCATCCTCATTAGTCAAACAATGAAAATTATTTGATTACGTCACTAATTCACCTTATTCCTCAAAATTGATTAAATTATTAAATCATAATAATTTAATTATCACACTTCCCCTCCAAAATTTGAATAATTAAATCAAACTATTCAAATTATCATAAATCAAAATCAAAATCAAAATGGAATTAATTAATTAATTAAATTAATTCAAATTCCTCACGCACTTTTTGATTGAGAAAATCATGGATTGCTAACTAAGTAATCTAAATTTGCTAACTCAACCATCTAATTCCTAAATCAACCCTAACTGGTCAATCAATTGCTAACTAAGCAATCAAAATCCTAACTAGCCAATTTATTCTTCAATCACCATAATTGTGCAATCAACTTTGCACAATTTCCTCATGTCTAAATCCTCTCAACTCATTTTGACCGTTGATCTAGATATTCTCTAATGCGATCTTGACCATTGATTCAAAATTTCTTTTTTCTATATAACAAGTATTTCTCTTCACAAATAAGGATTAGAATTTCAACTTACCTTATGCAAAGAACTGTTGTCACAATCACAATTGATAGAGCTTCAACCTTTTCAATCAACCAAGCATCGATCATCAAGCTTTTGCACGTAAGCAATGGAGGCTTTATAGTGATACAAACAACCCAACATCATGAGAATACACTCCAACATGGGATGGTAATGTCTTCTTTTTTTATTTGAATTCATTTTTTTAATGTTAGGATCCCATTTCATTTCAATAGCTTAGATTTGCACATTTCATGAGTGATGGAATATGATAGATTAAGTGTTTTGAATTAGATTAGTTTTTTATTTCAATCTTGCATTTGATCTTGATTTTGCATCATTTTCCTAATGGATTCCTTCCCACTCACACATTCTGGCATGCCCGGTGGGACCTAGGTCCTCCTTACTAACATTTTTTTATGAGCTAAGTTGAAGTTACAAGGTTTTAGGAGATTTTGAAGACATTTCGCGAACCGCCCAACAAAAGTTCACTTTTGATTGGAAAAATTTGTGAACTTTTGCCACAAAGATCAACACCTTTTCCATGGGAATGGTGCCTTTGCTCTAAAACTAGTGCTTTTTCTCTAAAAGTGCACTTTTGCTTTTTTCTAGGTTTGCACCTATACGAAAAATCTGAGCTTTTGCCAGAATTATGAGCTTTTGATTTTTCTTTTGAGAATTTTCTCTGGAATACAAGTGCACAGATCTTGCACTATTGTAATGATCCCTCTTGCTAACTTATTGGTTGTTTTGTAAGAATTAATGGATTTCTATGCAAGATTGTGAAAGATACTAACTTGTTTTGTGCAAAGAAGATGACCAGTCCTAGATTTTTGAGATACCAATTAATTTTTCTTATTAACTAAGGAATCTCCATTTGGTGCTTAAATATGAACAACACAACTCTCACATTTCAAATTTGGTGCTTTTAAAATAAACATTTTCAAAGCTTTCTAAAGTAGGAATCTCCATTTGGTGCTTAAAAATGAACAACACAACTCTCACATTTCAAATTTGGTGCTTTTAAAATAAACATTTTCAAATCTTTCTAAAGTAGGAATCTCCATTTGGTGCTTAAAAATTAACAACACAACTCTCACATTTCCAATTTGGTGTTGTTAAAATAAACATTTTCAAAGCTTTATAAGGTAAGAATCTCCATTTGGTGCTTAAAAATGAACAAAACAACTTTCACATTTCAAATTTGGTGTTGATAAAATAAACAATTCAAAGCTTTCTAAAGTAGGAATTCTCTTTTGGTGCTCATAAAAAGAACATAAAACACTTCAATTTGGGGCTCTAAAAATGAACAAATTTTATGTTTTCATAAGTAGGAACCTTTAAATTTGGTGCATAAAAAGAGCGCAAATGTCTTTCAATTTGTTGACAAGCGTACGATTTATATTTGTTGACCATTTAATGACTAGGCTTGATTTTCTTAGAAACATTTCAACTTTAGGGTTTAAAATGAACAAAATGTTCTTGTTATTTTCACACCATTGATATCTTAATTGCTTGATGTCTTCAACACTTCAATTGGTGCAAAGATAAAAAGAACATTTCATTTTTACTCACATATTCTTGGGGATAAGACCACTTGAGGTATTTAAAATGAATCAATTTGCAATGAATTATCTTTTGTGCATGCATTGATTGGCAAGCTGAAGTGTTTTTTCTTCTCCCCTCCCACCATTTTTGCGATCTTGGGTGAGAGAAGAACATTTTTGAGCTTCACATTTATTTTAAAGTTTTACCTTCTTAGAGGGCCTGCCTATTGAGAAGCATCCTGTGCTGGAGAACTCATAGGCGACCCAAGAGATACTTTCGTTCTAGACAACTATATAAATCTTTTGTGAGTGTGAGGAAAGTTCATCACTCATAAGGTGTGGATGTCCTATACTGGAGTATTCTTCCTCAGTATCCTTGTGATGCGTAAAAACCCGAAAGTGCTAGAAGGTTCTTAATTGAACAAATTTTGCATGTGTAGGTGCCCAAAAATAATATCCCCAGAACATGACTAAGAGCCAATTGTTTTAGAAGCCACCCTATTATCCAAAAAATTCTCTAAAAGTGGTGCATCAGAATTTACTTCTGAGAAGTCACTTGCCAAGTCCGACTACAGGCCTGTGTCATAAGTCGCATGTAAAATCATCTCTTCAGGGCATGAGGTAGGCCCACCTAAGAGGATGGTTTCTCTCCACTAGGGTTGTAATTGTTTGTTAAATGTTAAACTTACCCAGTTACATTCCAAAAAACAATTGTGACATCAAATTTTGTGTTTGACTTAAAGAAAAAGAACACATCAAAACAAACATTGAACAAGATAGTCAAACCACAAACCCTTTGAGTTAGTGTATACTTGTGAGAAAAAATCCTTATGTTTGCACTCCTTGAAAAGATTTATCCTTAAAGGTTTCCAAACATTTTGGTTTTATTTTTTAGGTTGCATTGATCAAAGTAAACACTTTGGTAAATATGGATTGGGTGTTATGATTTCACAACTTGAGCTATAGACATTTAGGTCACAAAAATTCCATGCTTGCGAGACAGCCCAATGCTATTATATCATTTGCCATATTCAAGAACACAAAGGAAACAAACACAAAGAGGTTACAAAATTTCCATTCCAACTCACAATATTTTTGCTAAAAAAAACTTAGATTGCCTATAAGGTCATTACTTGAACAAGATACTTGGAAAACCAAATTGGTCATGAAAATCTATCACCCATTATTCCCATACTACTTATTTGAAATCAAAATCCAACAAAACATTAGGATAATTCCTCCACTCAAAAAATCTATGATATCAATAGTTACTTGGAACTCACAGATAGTTCAAGTATCTTTCCCACAACGTATCCTCTAGATCAGGAAATGGAATATCGACCCTATTTCTTTATTATTTTTATTTTCAAAAAGTAGCTACATTAAAAAAAAACACTCAAACTTTAGGGTTTTTGAGTTTCATAACAAACCACCCCATACCACTACACCTTATGACCATTTGGCGACCCATAGCTCTCGTTCAACAACCAGGTCTTGTAGCACCTATTATTCAACCTAGCCTTACGCACATTGAAAGTTCCCAAACCAACATCATCAATAGTTTGAGAACATTCATTTTTGAGAAAAATGAAACACCCCACCAATTTCTCACTACATTTGTCATCTTAAATGAAGAGGAAGAAAAGGAAAACATAGCAATTAGAAGACCCATAATACTACCTTTCGCTTGGAAATAGGTATTGAGTGACCTTATAAAGGGTATTAAACACCATAAACCACCACACAACATACCTTATGACCAACTGGAGACCCACAACTCTCGTTCAACAACTAGGGCTAGCCACACCAATCTTTCAACTAGGTAACACACACATTGAAAGTTCCCAAATTGACATCATCAGTAGTTTGAGAACATTCATTTTTTGAGAAAAATGAAACACCCCATTAGTTTCTCACCACACCAAGCATCTTAAATGAAGTGGAAGAAAAAGCAAACATAACAGTTGGAAGACCCATATTACTACCTCTCGCATGGCTATAGGTATGATCCTCTTGGAAATATAAACCAAGTGACCTTATGATAGGGTATTGAGTATCAAAACATCCCCAAAACATGTTGATCTATTACCCAAATTACTCTTATCAAGGGTCACAACATCAAATAGAGCAACAACAACAGGGATTTCAAAATTACCCTCAAGGAATAAATCCAAAACATCAAATTTCCCTAGATAAAATTGAGAGAGATCTTGAGGAAATTAAACGAAAATGAAATACAACATATCATCAATGCCTTATTCAAGGTCAAGTCCACAAAAAATAGACATCATTCCACAAACACCATATCCACAAAAAATAGACATCATTCCACAAACACCTGAATATCCACATCAACAACACTTCCAATATTTGCAATATCAAGAAGTTCCACAACACCAAGGTGTACCTCAAGTGCAATATCAAAATATACCTCGAACACAGTATCAAGGATTTCTACAAAATCAAGAGCAAAACAATCGAGAAAAGCCACAGAGGAAAGATTACCAACCAAAAAGAAAATTCACCCCTTTGGGAGTGACTTTAGAGGTAACCATACACGAACTAGTACAACAAGAACTTATCAAGATCAATGATAGTACAACTTATGGTGAACCAAGCTTTAAACTTCCTTGGTATAACAAGTATGAACAATGTGAGTTTCACAGAATCAAGGGTCACACAATGAACAAATGTACTACTCTCAAAAACCTCATCCAAGACCTTATTGATCAAGGAGAAATTTCTATTAACATTCAAGGGCCATCTATCAATGACAACATGGATAATATCTCAACCTCAAAAGTTGAAAACAACAATCAAGAGATATCTATCATGGATCACATTGACAATGTCTCTACATCATCCAGTGATCAAGAGGACATACATCAAGAATTTAGTCCCAAGCATGGTCAAAATCAATCACCCAAGTCTAGCAATGATCCAATTCAAAATATATTGGCAACATCCAACCTCATGACAATACATATTGGTGATCAAGAAACTCCTAAGCCAACACTTATACCAAATATAGAAAATTGAAGCCAAGAGCTATCACCCATATGCCCACATTTTGAGAAAATCCAAGGATCCTTTACCGACAATCCCTTCTTTAAAATTGATCCATGTCAAGAAAGTGATCCAAAGCATATCAAAGAAAGTACCACACAAAATCAAGATCAAGAAGCCTTACCATCAAAATATTACAATGACTTCATAGATATCTTTCAAGACATCCAAGGTTTTCCAAAAGAAGAACGCATACATATGCCAAGCACACATACATCTACCCATGAGATGCTTACTCCTAATGGAAATGTAGATTATCTTCATCCAAAACAAGAGTCTCATACTCTTAATATCAATACCATGGAACAAGAGTCACCTACTCTTCACATCTATACACATGATCAAGATATAGCAGAATCTATAGACCTATCAGAAAATGATCAAGAAGAAGCATTAAGATCATAAACATCCTCCAGGAAGGTTGAAGACATCAAGCATGAAAATATGGAGCACAATATCCTAAAATCAACAAAGATAATGGACAATATTGAGCAGCAAAGCAGTAGGTATACACTAGTCAAAGGAGCATTGATATATTTTGAAGGGCCATCAAATTTTGATATTTCACAAGATCAAGTTGAAAATATCAATCAGGAAGTTATCCCACATATGAAGGATCCTATCAATGAAAAATCTATCACCTTTGAAGATCCACAACAAAGCAGAGAAGGATTAGCACCTTGTTTCCAAGGTAAGACATATCCTATTGCAAATGAAATTTCTCAACAGATTCATTATCAAGACAGAGGATTAGGCCTACATGAATAGGGTATCCTAGCACTAGTGTAGATTATTGGAAATCCTAAGCATCAAGGTCTTGGTTATTTAGCAAGTAAAGGACCTAAACATATCGGTGATAGCTCTATTATATCGGGGGCAACTTTATCTAATGCAAGCATCAACATAGAGAGCATGAAGAGTCCTTATGATGAAATTTCTACCAACACTACAACTAGCCATATCATGAATCATCATCCAAATATTTTTCCACCCTCTCATTGGGACCAACAACAAGAGAAAAAGCTATATCAAAGAAAGGAACAAGTCATTGAAGCAAATGAATCAACAAAACAAAATGGACAAGCAAAATTCAAATGGATACAAAAGAAAAAGAAAGAAAATCATCCCTATCAAACTCCATTAGTCAAAGAAATTATGGGGAAAAATCAAAAAGGGAATTTCATCAATCAAAAAATTCTAGCAATGCAAAATCAAGCTTCAAAAGTGACCTACAAGGTATATCAAGATGTTGGTCCCAATCAAATCTCTATATCCACCTATCATTGCTCATCATCCAAAGTTTGGAGAGTCAAAGGTTCCAAACTACCAACCAATCCATTTCAATATCATATCCCTCAACGCATTTCACCATCCAAGATATCTAAATCTTGCATTAACCATGCGTTGGAAGCAACTCTTTACCATAAGGATTCTAAGGGAACTCTATCACGATGTGTGCATCAAGGTAAGGTTAACTCTGATATCAACAAGGAAGATAATAATTATCAGGGGTTACATTCAAGTGCTCGTATCCTAGCAAAACAACTCCTCCAAGCAGGATATCGTTGGCATGTCATGACAACAACATCCATATCAGCACTAGATGCATCTACATCAGCACCACCAAGTGCTTTAACATGAGCAAAAAACTTGTCACCGTGATGAAAACTTGGTAAACAGGCATTTTGTGTGGCATCAAAAGTCAATAAAAACAAAAAAAATAGTCAAGAGAAAAATCATCCTCTAGTGAAAACCACTATGGTGGTGCTTTAGACAAGTACCATTATGAAAACCTGGCAAACAAGTGTCGTGTGTAGAATTGAGCATCTACCTACACCATTTCAAAGGGAAGCATCTCATCTCATCCATAATAAATCCCATCCATTTTTTATCCCAATCCAACATACCTTGATCTTGAAAAATGTTTGGTATACACTTTACACTTGCTTATGGAAAACATCTTGACATGGGTCACTATCATTGATCCTATCATATCTAGCATTATTTGAGCCATGAGGAATTTTCCAAAGGGGCATACTCTATCCTAACGTGTTATCCTATCACAAGATAATCTATCATTGCTAGAAACTGGGGGCAAGTACTTTCATCTTGCTTTAGAATAAATTTTGATCTATGTCTTCTAGCTCACATTGTGATCTAGGCACTGTCCAAACAACAAGGTGTACCACATGGTACCCTTCCCAATTTGTCCCAACAACAAGGTATACCACCAACACACTACCAAGGTAACCTTCAAAGATATTGACAATTTGGATTATTCCTTCACTCAAATAGTCTAAGATATCAACAATTGCTTGAACCCTATAGCTAGTTCAAGTAAGCTTTTCCGCAACATATCCTCTAGAAAAGCAAAGTGATATATCAATCCCAATTTTCAATATCTTATATCACCCCAAGTAAGAGGGTAAAAATAAAAAAAAATAAAAATATTCATCCCAAAAACAAGGTGTACCACCAATGCACTACCAAGGTAACCTTAAAAGATACAAACTACATGGATTATTCCTTCACTCAAAAATTATAAGATATCAGCAGTTGCTTGAACCCCACAGCTAGTTCAAGTAAGATTTTCTACAAAATATCCTCTATAAAAACAAAGTGAAATATCAATCCAAGTTGTCAACATCTTACACCCTAGGCAAGAGGGTAAAAATCCAAAAAACATCAGAAAAATAGCAAAAAAAACAAAAACATTTGAAAAACATCAAAAAAAACATTGTGGGGTTATTCCTTCACTCAAACAGTCTAAGATATCAACATTTGCTTGAACCTCACAAATATTTCAAGTAGATTTCCCACAACATATCCTCTAGACACAAAAGTGGAATATCAATCCAAATTATCAATGTTGTTTACCCAAAAATAGTTTATGCTTTCAGTCAAATGGTTGAACTACGTGGTCTCTACATGTACAATTTAGGGAAGGCTCATTAACCCCTGAGACCCTCCCTTAGGTTTCCAACATTCTTTATTTCAACTTAGTCAAAACATACAAAATCCAAAAAAAAAATCCAAAAATAGTCAAAAGATACAAAATCCAAAAACATTCACAAAACAGAAAAAGATCAAAAACATTCAAAACAAACCATGCGAACTATGAGCCTTTGCATGTACAACGTAGGCAAGGCTTATCTTTGATGAGCCCCCAAGACCCTAGGTTAGTCCCCTGAAAATTTCAAAAACAACATCATAAAAACTTAGAAAAAGCAAAAAAATACCCATTCTATTCATCACAATTCACAATAAAACATCACCCATAATAAGCAAATCATCACAATCACCCTTTGAAAAAACAAACAAACAAATAGAGAAAACATAAAAAGCTAGAACTTTCAAGAAAACAATCACAAAACTCTGACTATAGACAACCGAAAACAAGGCCAGAGCATCAACTACCTATCTTTTTGACAAGTCCCAACAACATCCTGAGATATGTCTTAACGGATTTGTTCCTACAATAGACATGATCAATAGCGGATAATAGCCCCACCCCAAACCGATATGGCAAGTGATATTGTAACTTTGTTTTATCTTTTTATATATAGTCTTATCTTTTTGATTTATTTTATTGACTCATTCCCAAGATCTCTTGAGGATGTCCATAAGGATTTAGAGAAGAAGGAATAGGGGAAATTGAGCATCATTTTGGTTTGTTGTTTGTAAGATATTTTTGTAAAACTATCATGGTGAATACTTGCTTTATTGAGTGTATGGAAGTTGTGTTGAAACAATTCGTGTAGCAGTTGTATGTTAGGAATTTCATACCTCTTTATGTAAATGGTCTGAAATTCGTGTAGCAGTTGCATGTTAGGTAATTCATACCTCTCTATGTAAATGGTCTGAAATTCATGTAGCATTTTCATGTTAGGTGTCCTATATCTCTCTGTGTGAATGGTCCAAAAATTTCTAACACAACCCAACTATATACTTTAAACAAATTTTTCGTATGTCTGGCATGAGAAAAAATACTCTTTGTTTGTAGAGTCAAAGTCCATGTAATGGATACAAAGTCACCTTGGTCATTAATACCCTAGTGCATCATATTTGTTTGCTACATCAAAAAGGATTGTTCAAAAACTACGAAGCCTCCAAGTAAAGTGAAAGTAACTCATCAACTACTAACAACATCATTTTTCTATATATCATCAAATATTTTCTTCTAATTAACATCCATCCATCCATATCATATACATACATCATCACATGGGCATAAACGAGGATGAATCAAAGAAGGTATATCTCATATATATCATCATAAAAAATGAGAGTACATCATCATCCATGAAACAAAGTGTGATAGGATAAAACAAAATGATACATATATACAAGGCCTTGACTAGGCCGATGAATATATATATAAAAAAAATTGTCTGCAATATGTCTCTGAACAACAACATAATAAAGATCAAGTACACTACCCAACAAAAAGGGAAACATTCTATAGACCAAGCTACAGACCACCATCTAGATCTAGTTGTCTAACAAGATGATCACCTGCAATCATTTTCAGCCTACAATGTTAGGATTTCACTCTAAATAGGTGGGAGACACAGAACGACACTAACACGATGAAAAACAACATTTGGGATAATAAACAAACACATGTTAGGGTTCCGAGCAAATGCTAAAGTCAAATGCAACAAGAAAATCCAAAAGCAAGGGTTTTTGAGCAAATGCTCAGAAAGCACCAGAAAAAGTGAGCTTTTCAGGAAAAGGTGAGCTTTTCAAGCAAAGGAGAGGAAACAAGGGTGTGGAAACAAGTCAAAGGCGAGAATCTTAGTCAAAAGCGAGCTTTCTAATCAAAGGCAAGCTTTTAGGTCAAATGCTCAAAACAAAAGCGAAGATTCTAGTCAAAGGCATGGAAATAAGTCAAAGGAATAGAAATAAGTCAAAGGCATGGATTCTTAACATGCAAAGGTGAGAAAAACGATGCAAATGCTCAAAAATCATAAAACTTCACCATTGACTGGTAATCAAGACTTTTTTTTTACCCTATCTCCAAACAACCATATCTTGGTCATACGGAAGTATTTTTTAGTGATTTTTTTTTAAATGGGGTAGAATTTCATGATCTTTGCAATGGAATAAGTTATTTTAAGTTTTTTACAAGTTAAATTTTCCATTTGGGTTGTGAGCCTGACCTCAAACTCAAAATTTTTGGCCAACCTCTTGAGGGGGAGGCATATAGTCTTACCAGTCATTCCATGAAACACTAGGGCACAATGAGGCATAATTTTTTTTCAAAACACTTGATCTTAAAAATAGAATATTTGAAACAAAGCAACTAGTACTTTGTATCAAAGGGGAAAAATGTAGACATGTAAAATTGACCTAACACTTATCACAAATTTGGAATGTCTCGAAACAACTTAGAATCAACCTAAAATGACTCGGAATGAATTTGAATCAACTTAGAATGTCTCTGAATCAACCCAGAATGACTTTGAATGACTCTGAATCAACTCGGAATGTTTCTGAATCAACCCGAAATGAATCTGAATCAACTTGGAATGTCTTTGAATCAACTTAGAATGACTCATAAAGACTTTGAATAAACTCATAATGTCTCTGAATCAACTTGGAATGACTCTGAACGACTCTAAATCAATCTGGAATGACTCTGAATCAGCCCAGAATGACTCTAAATCAACCCGGAACAACTCAAAATGACTTTGAAACAACTCATAATGACTCTAAATCAACCTGAAACAACTCAGAACGACTCTAAATCAACCTGGAACAACGCAGAACGACTTTGAATCAACTTGGAACATCTTTGAATCAACTTAGAACATCTCAGAACATCTTTGAAACATCTTGAATCATCTCGAAATCATCTCATGAAATCTCACAACGCATTGAACGACATCCAAAACCCTATTTCCTCTATTAAATTGAATAATACAACATTATTTAATTAATTCACTTTTTCATCATTCTTGACAAATTAAATAAATATCGTTTATTTAATAAAGTCTTGAAAACCATAATTTTATTATTAATCGAATAATACAATGTTATTTGATTAATTCACATTTCATCATTTTCAACCAATTAAATAAATTACATTTATTTAATAAAGTCCTAACCTAATCTTACTTCATCCTAATTAGTCAAACAATGCCAATTATTTGATTATGTCACTAATTCACCTTATTCCTCAAAATTGATTAAATTATTAAATCATAATAATTTAATTATCACACTTCCCCTCCAAAATTTGAATAATTAAATCAAACTATTCAAATTATCAAAATCAAAATCAAAATGGAATTAATTAATTCAAATTCCTCACCCACTTTTTGATTGAGAAAATCATGGATTGCTAACTAAGCAATCTAATTTTTCTAACTCAACCCTAATTGATCAATCAATTTCTAACTAAGCAATCAAAATCCTAACTAGCCAATTTATTCTTCAATCACTATAATTGTGCAATCAACTTTGCACAATTTCCTCATGTCTAAATCCTCTCAACTCATTTTGACCATTTATATGGATATTCTCCAATGCGATCTTGACTATCGATTCAAAATTTATTTTCTATATAACAAGTCTTTCTCTCCACAAATAAGGATCAGAATTTCAACTTTCCCTATGCAATGAAGTGTTGTCACAATCACCATTGATAGAGCTTCAACCTTTTCAGTCAACCAAGCATCAATCATCAAGCTTTTGCACATAAGCAATGGAGGCTTTATAGTGATACGAACAACCCAACATCATGCAAATACACTCCAACATGGGATGGTAACCTCTTCTTTTTTTATTTGAATTTGTTTTGTTAGTCTTGGGATCTCATTTCATTTGAATAGCTTAGATTTTTAGCTTTCATGAGTGATGGAATAGGATAGATTAAGTGTTTTGAATTGGATTAGTTTTTTATTTCAATCTTGCATTTGATCTTGATTTCATGTCATTTTCCTGATGGAATCCTTCCCCCTCACAAAGAAAGTACCTAGTATTTTGTAGCGGTTGACTATCCTTTGTCTTTAAAACTGCAGATCTGAATAATTGGTGTGTGATTTATCAAGTTCTTTGAGTCAGAGTAACCAACTCCTTTCAAAGGACTAAAATTCAAATGAGATGAAGTCTCTTCACAAAATGGAATACGTTATGGGATATCTTCCATAGCAGAGTCACATTTGGATCTTTCAATCTTTGTTGCATTCAAATTTTCCCACTAGGTTCAAGAATTTGTCAGCATCTGAAAAAGATGTTCAAATTCATATCACCATTTGACTCTGTATTTCATATATGTGTTTGGAGAATGAGGTTTTCCCTAGCAGATTCACCATTCTATTGGTTGTTTTTCCAGTACACCTAAGGAATCTCTAAGGAGTATCCAATTGCTATACTCAAGACCCTTCAAATGAATGGCCAATTGACAAGATCCAGTCGAAGACTGAATCTTCTACACTTTAGACTCTTTGGGACCTAGGAGGGTGTTCCTATCTGCATTCCATTTGAATATCTCAATAAATGACATATCATATCATAGATTGATTGCTATGAGGGGTAAATAGCATAATTCACTCAAAGTTCAGCTAATCTTTAAGTAAATAACTATTAATTCACCAAGAAAAAGGAAATTTCTCACACACATGCCTCATGGTAAATGAATTTTAAAGATTAATTGTTCTAACCCCGAATCCATGATCTGGTATACTATTACCATCCTTCAAGTGGAAAACACCATGACAAATAGACTAGTGTCTTTATCAATTGGGCAATGGAGTCACACATCTTACAATCAGTCATACAAAAATTCTTTAACTTTGATAATTCTGGACTATTTTCATAAGGCTTTGCATTAAGAGAACTCATTGTACTTAAAGCATCACTTCTTACCAAATCCTTATAAATCCTTACAAATTCATGACCTCACTTAAGCATCTAATTGATTCCTTGAACCAAAGCAGAAATAAGAGCATGCATTCAGACAAAGTATTTGAAGATGAACAGAATATGCTTGATATTTCATTCAAAATTTGATTTTATGCCTTATGCATAAGATTTGTTTCGATATTAGTAATTTCTATAAGAATATATAAGATTTACATATACATAACTCGAAAGCCAAGACAATTTGACTAATCTACCCACTAGTATTCTTTCTCATTTCAACCCTTTACATATACTAGACCTAAAGATTCAAAAGACCAGAACCCTACAAATAAGCCATGAATTCCCTTTTATAACACAAGGGAGCCGAAAAGCTTCCAGCTCAAAATGCAATTACAACACAGATATGTCATTTCAATATAATTTGCATTTCATTTCAAAATTCCTCACAACATAATCTATAATCATTTGTCGAAAAGGGGAGGAAAAATGTGTAACCATCAAAATGTGCTAATACCACCAAAAGTAGCCTTTAGCTATTAGCATAACCCATCAACCCACATCCACAATTAGCACAATCATTATAAAAATCAAATTCATTTTTTGATGTTCAGCCTAAGACTTACCAATGCCAAAAAATGAGAACAACCCACATGTAATTTCATTCTCATGACAAAATTCCACAACCCTAAAAGCAATTTCATTACACAGAACCAACACTAGAGCCATGGTACACACACCCACTCCGCGTACTTGCAATAGGAGGAGGAGAAACCACAACTCCTTCATTCTTATCCTTGCCAACCCTTGAGTTCTCTTGTCCATTTGGAGTCTTCATAGCAATGGGAGGAACTAAGAGCATCTTTTCCCCTAATGGAGCCAGTTGGTTTAGAATTGCAAGATATTGTTGATATCCTGAATCCGTCTCGGTCTCACTGTCAGATGAGCTATCTGAGATAGCAATGGGATACTTTTGTCTCCCATAGGAACCTTGAACATATCAAATTTTCCTTTAAATTCTACTTGAGGGCCCAACAACTTCTTTTCCTTTTTCTCTAGTCACCTTCAAACTCACAAATTGGCCCTTCAACCAATGAGTACTCCTAGTAACAATAGGTATAGACTCCTCACCATGAGCATCCTTGTGAGTGCCATGTATGTACTTTGGGTCTTCACCACAAGAATACTAAAATTGATTCGAGGGGACCTCCACATTGGAATGAATGGAGCACCATACTTACTCATCATGTAACTCAAAGAACCTACACTTATAACCTTGGCTTCTTGTACAAACTCAAAAGACTTGACAACTGATTGCGATGGAAAAAATAAAAACTCTCAACTTGTATTTATTGAACAATATGACGTTAACAATTATCAATGCCCAGGGAAAACACATGTATGAAATGGTGGCAATTCATTGGTGTGTGTATTATCACCATTTAATTCCCAAGTGCATGGAAATCTACATATCATGCTTCATGATTACTAGCAATTAAGTCTCCACATGCACAGAGATCAATTTGATCACTCTTGCAAAGATCCTACCATTAATGCTCACTGGTTGCACAACTAAATAGCTATCACGTGCCTATTTGTTGATCTTGAATATCAATCATTGATCCCTTGATGAGATGGTAGATCAAATGATTGATGTTGAGTTGACTGCCTTTGAAATTCAA
Organism: Sequoia sempervirens; assembly: GCA_007258455.2. Lineage (NCBI taxonomy): Eukaryota > Viridiplantae > Streptophyta > Pinopsida > Cupressales > Cupressaceae > Sequoia > Sequoia sempervirens. The sequence goes on along the minus strand of VDFB02357385.1, from coordinate 198,317 downwards.
TAGTTCCTTGCTCAATCATCTCCATCCAATAGCACCCATCCCAATCAGAAAACATGTCACCCATCAATAGGTCCTACCCATCTCACAAGTAGGTAGATTGATCCATATGTCAAGATCTCGCTAATCATGTAGCCTTTAGCACTCGTTCAACTTTTCTTTGCAAGCCCATGGGGAACAACAAAAATTGATTCTCGCACTTTATCTTCATGGTGCATTTGGTAGCACAAGTGGTAGGCGTGATAGTGGAGGTCGGGCCCCATTTCCATATAAGGACATGCGTCCTCATCTTTCTACCCTTGCACTACATATCCGGCTGACACTTAACATGTGTGAGCTAACGAGGTATGACCAGGATCATTTCCCATGGTCATGAATCTCTAAACCTGCACATATGACAAGGTTAGCATTAAAGATGGGGGGATTGTTAAGCCAACAGTAACTTAACCCTCATGGATGAATGACTTAAGCCTAAGTCATTTAAGGGAAAAATATTAAAGCCCAACTTTAGGAAAATATTAGGGTCGGTGACAAACTAGGTGACTGGTGCTCTAACCTGAAGGGGTCGGTAGCTGAACAGATACGATGGCTTAAGTAACAACTTGGAGGCTTGGCAACTAGCAGGGCAAGTCAACATAACAATAGAAATAATGAGGGTTTTCTAAGACAAAAATTGTATCCAAACCCATGGGGCGAAGGGTTTTATGTGTTGATTATGTCTATGGGCTACTCAGAAATTGCAAATTTTTGGGAGCTCCATCAGCATGCAGCCCAAGGGTGTGTTTGAATTGAGAGATGTTAGTGGGATGGAGAGGAGTGCTAAAGGTGAACAATTTTTTGTGGCAATGCAAGAATTCCACCAATAGGTTAAGGAGAATCTTCAAAAGAATGTTGAGAAGTACAAGCACACTGTTGATCAAAAGAGGAGAGAGGTTCATTTTAAGGTTGGAGACTTGGTTTTGGCTCATTTGAGGAAGAAAATATTTCCTAAAGGGTAGTACTCTAAACTACAAATGAAGAAGATAGGGCCATGCAAAGTGGTGCACAAATTTGGAGAGAATGCATATGAAATTGAATTTCCTCCTAGAGTTGTCATTTCTCCTATTTTTAATGTTTTTGATCTTTACCCTTATAAAGGGGATGTTGTTGTTGGTAATCATGTAGGTTCATCAGTGCAAGAGGAATATTGGATCAGGGATTTTCCACCAAGCCAACCCTTGGAGTTGGAATGCATCTTGGACAAGGAGCTTGGGAAGACTACGAGAAAGGTCTACTATCAATACTTAGTCAAATGGAGAGGTCTTCCTATGGAGGATGAAACTTGGATGACTGAGGATGATATTGTCAAACATGGATGCACAATCGCAGGCCTGTCCTCAAGTGGAGCTTGAGTTTTTCTTTGCCCGAGGAGTATGGTGCATGGGCACCCAGGTTTTCATGCCTCCAAGAGGAATCAAAGTTGATATTTTGGTTTGTTTGAGTTATTTTCATGTAATAAGGTCTTCAAGGACCATTTCATGTCTATTTGGGTCATTTTTGAGTCATTAGGGGTGAGTTAGTATGTAGATGCAAAATGTTATCAAGTTGCACAAATGTTGTTAAAGCAACTTTTACACATTTTGTCATAACAAGGCATAATGATGTTTAGGTGTGTTTGTAATTTGAAAATTAGTTGAGAACTATTTGGGGATTGTTGGAAAATCTTTAAAATTCCTTGTGTGGTCGAAGGCAAGTTTGGTTGATGACATTTTGAAAGATTGAATCAATAAAAGATCTATTTTCTACATTTTCTGAATGTAATTTTCTACTATAGTCAATTCTACGGATCTATACAATCCTCCCATGGTCTAAATGCAATTGGTGTTGATGGAGCACTGATTCCACTTTCTGTTGCACTTGGTTTCATTTGATTTCATCAAGATTTGATCAAGTTAGAGCCATTTCTTCTCAAGTTGGTCTAAACCCTAGGTAGGGTAACTAGGGAGGAAGAAAAATGTAAATATCTCCATTCCACCAATAGAAACTCTTGAAACTTGGTGGAATATCTTGTGGAGGGGTTTTCTTTAGTTTCACCAACTTGCAAGGGTAAAGAATGGGATTTGGCACATGTGGCGTTGCTGCCATTAGGCTTAGGGTCTTTGTTGAAAAGCTTTTGGGAGACTAATCCACCTGATTGGAATTGATGATTCAGACCCTATATGACACGTTTGGAGAATTGGAGTGAAGATATAGATCCTAGAGTTCAAAATCCCTATTGCTACCTAGCCAATTCATGCAATTAAGCTTAATTTGAGCAAGGATAGTCCAAATTTGGTGTCTTTCGTCCAAAGTGACCCCCCTTGAAATTTTGATATGTTTGTAAATGAAAAAAAGGGTATCTGAAAATGGGTTCATATTTTGAAAGCCATGTCTACCCTAAAATTTATACCTAAAAAACCCTATTTGAAAGGCTACTAGGAGGAATGAAGGGTTATGAAGAAAAACCCACCATTGGATGTTTGAAAGATTGAAAGAGTGGTTGATTAAGGTTGTTTTGAAGTTGTTCACACCTACTCTGCATCACACATTAATGGTATTTTTACAATAACATGGGAAAGAAAACTATGGAACACAAAATTAACCCAAAGAATTACACCATATTCCAAAAAAGATATAATTTACAATAAAATTTATAGAAGGTTAATATTTTAGAAGATTGTAAAATTAGATTACAAATTGTGAAGGATAATTTTGTGGAGTTATATTTTAAGAGAAATAATAGAATTTTAGGCCTACAATATCATGCATGAATTATTAGGTTAAACAATGCAATCAAGTGTATGAAGCCAAGGGAATAGTGACCATTCCTTTATAGAAACTCCACAACATCCTTTTACAAGTTCAAAAAAGGTATTGAAAATTAAATAAAAAATAAATTATGAGACATACTTATAAGTTATAAAACTTAGAAGGAAATTTGCCATAACTAATCACTAAATAGGGATTTTGCAAGATAAAATTTCATATCAATGTGAAGAATATTTCATATTCAAATTCATTATTTTATAATAGGGTTTGGATACTCTCACAACCCATAAACTTACTAATTTAATACAATGAAATATTTAGTATTCACTCTCGAAACTAATTGTTTTTTTGAGACAATTGATAAGTAAAATATCTATGAAAATATTTATTTTTACTATCATAGGTAAATAATTTAATACATAAATTCTTCATGAGAAAATTAGAATAGTATTTTCCCTTTTGAAACTAATAAAAAAAAACTTATTATGTAATCCAAAATAAAAACAAACATAAAGGATCCATTACTTAACCAAAAAAAATACATAGGCACTACTCTTTGAAAATTAGGCATAGTCTTCACCTAGGAGCTTCTCAAATTTGCATATGTACCCTACAATTATTTCATTCACCAAGTAAAAATATAAGAAATGGTGAAGAAGTTAACCTTAATTTCATCCTAAAATATCATATCGTATCTATTTTTTAAAAATGGTGTTCGAATGAAAATATCTCCAAGAAATAATGTGAGAGAAATATGGAGAGAATCTCTTGATCAATGTGTTGTCCAACTCAACATCTACATTATTGGCACTATTATTCATCAAGGGTCAAATAAGGTATGCAATACTCAAACAAGACTCCAATAGTTGAGCAACTTAGATATGTAAGACCCAATATTGTATGAAAGCAATATGCAATATGCCACTCTCCCGAAGAGTAAATCATGCAAACTCCCCTTTCTATGTTGTTGGATTACAAGTTAACACCTTATGTGGAAAATGAGGTCCTCCACATATCTAGGGTGTGATTTTGAGAGGGAAATGACTCAAAATCCCAAAGGGTTTAGAACCAATAATAATTAAAAAAAGAAATAAAATACGTTCTTATCTAATGATGATTGCTCAATTTTCCAAGGCGGTACTATATCAATATAAGAAAGTTAAGTTAGATGAAAGAAATATAGATATACATTAAGTTTGCATAGTGGATAAATATTATGTAAACACCATCATTGTAATATTTTTTAAAATTTGAATAATATAGTAAAGATATGATGGTTTTGGTTTGTGATGCTTTATGTATGTTTATGAATGATTTTTTTAGAAGTTTATTAATAATGAACAAATTTATTCATTGGCATGGGGCTCTTTTGTGCCTTAGGTGAGTGATTCTAAATGTACTAATGTGTTTGTACATAGGATTGAATGTGATATCCAATAAATTGTTAACACACATAGATATTTTAGCTAACATATTACTTCAATTACCTACACCTACACATTAAAAATGTATTTTCTATTAGTTACACCTTGGTAGGTCACACTTGTAAAAGCATATAAATAATTCACCACAAAATTTAATGATTTCATGTGTAATGAGGTTCCTACTAGAACATCATATTGAAATTAATGAGACATGGTGTTATTTGATCCATTTACAAGGTATTTCTAGTAAAGTTGTTGAAGTATCTTTTTAAGTTGATTTCAACATAGGTTTTTTAATACAAGATTAAGCACTAGGGAAAAGTGGGGTGGATATGTAAGACACTTTCTCATAATCCATAGTTAGACATTGTGTGGATGAACACCATAGTTACTTTTCTAGAAGGAACTAGAAGTATTTATGTTGTGGAGTTTAGAATTTCCACCTATAGTTCATTTGAAGAATAACTACATGAGTTCCTCATCCCACATTAATTAGCTCTAAATTAGTTATTAGTTTGGTTCAATATGTTACTTGCTAAATGGTATTTCAATACCATTAGAATGGAGTAGACTCCTAGCACACATAAGGTTGTGTAGTGGATGGAATAGTAGGTTTAGTACATAATATTAACAACATAATTCAATCTAAGGAAGTGAAATAGGAAGCATTTTTGTAGAACATCATGGATTGGTTTTACTCGATGGATCATGATGGATCATGCATGAAAATAAGTGAGCCTAAGTAGATTATTCAAACATATACAAGAGAGCAATTAATTATGCCACATCAAAAGGATGAGTACATTAAGTATGTACACTTGAAGGGTGATGAACCTAACTAAATCTTGACATAGACACCCTATACAAAAAAATTAACTTCATGGAAGCAATGTAGTATGCAATACACAAGTTAGGATAAAAAACTAAGTAGTGTTCTAGGTCAGGCCTAGTAATGTGGTTCAATATTCTAGGTAAGGTAAGCTAGTTCGGAGAATAGGTCAAATAGGTTTAGATACTGGCCAATAAAAAAATATGGTGAACTAGATCTTCATGAAATCAGTTTAGTGAATTGATCCCTCTCTCATGAATCAATTCCCTATTTCCCTTTGAATTGATGATATATTATCTCTTCATGTGATTTACATAGAGATCTTTCATTTTAATTATCAAAGGTAACAAAGAAAGAAAACTAAAATAAAATATAAAAACCAAAACTAATTTAATCAAACAACTTGGTAAGTGCATAAAAATGGGAGACAAAAGGAGGGTTAAAATTGGCCACATTTTTCCTAAAATCAATTAAACCTAAACTGTTGTGACTAATTCAAGATGTGTACACTCAAATTTTAAAAAGACGATAGGAACATAAATCAATAGTAATCAAAATCTAGTTTCTAAACTACTAAATAATTTTTTAAGTGATAAAAATTAAAGAATTGAAATGTTGAGCATGCATAAAAAATGTTCAATTTTTAATCACTAAAATAAAACATAGTGTTTGGTATGTGCCCCTAAAAAATTTCCTTGCATTGAGTATTTTAAAAAACTAGTTGCTAGAAATATAGCCAATATTGAGTACTACAAGTTATGTATTTTTCCTTTTTTTTTCTTTTTTTGGTGATTTTTAAAGTGGATGCATCCCAAAAACTACATCACTAAGCATGCATATCACATAACTTGCAAAAAATAATAAAAAATATTTAAAACAATTGAATGTGTATAGAATGAAGAGAATTTTTTTATTATTATTTTTCAAATTTAGCTAAACAATCAAAAATTATAAATAAAATTTGATGAATATGTATTTGATATGTTGGAAAATTGAAATCCTAGTGTAATTAGGATTTCACAACTTTCCAAGAATAACATTAGAATTCAGATTGGAAAGGGTAAGAGATTAACTTGCAACCTAAAAGGTGAGGCAATCAACCTTGGATATTGATTGGATTTTTGGGGGTTTGAAATGTATTTTTGATGAAATACAATGATACAACTAGATGGAAATGAAAATGAAATGCTCTGATATGAAAACTAACAATCTAGAAAGTGCAAACAAATTTTATGACCAGAAATAGATTGAGCAGACTTGTGTGCACTTGTGATTTAAATTTTGACTTGATTTGATTGGAAAAGGCCTCCCAGGGAACCTTTATCTGGATGATTGGATGAACAATCTATCTTCATAGTCCTTAGGTACTTAATCAAAGGCTTCTTCCTTTTATATCTCACTTTCAGATCTTCATCGGTTGCTGAGATAATTGAGTTTTTGTATCTTGTCAAGTTGTAAGGTTTGAATGCAACAATGATCAAATGGTCTTCAATATTTATCCAATCTTCTTCAAATCTTTAACATGAACTTTCAAAGAGAGAGGAAGGGTTGTTCCATATAGGGGCTTGCCTCGATCAAACCCCATTTTTGTGTTTCTAGGTCCATAATGGAAAAAAAATGAAAGAGAGCTTATTATTTTGAGTGATAGAGGCTAAATAATAAATGAACGATGAATCAACAATTGGATGTAGCGCACCACTCAAATATGATTTCCTTGAAGGGTTGAATTCATGAACATATCCTCAATTCTTTGTTATAATTTGGCATGGCTTGCTTTGAAGACCTACAAGTGTTAGTCCTCACAAAATAATATATGCATGAACATACACACATAAAACTTAACATGATGCTTTGAAAATGAAATGTTGCAATAATTTTGATCTTGAATGCTCTTGACTTGATCTTGAAGTATAATAATTTCTCTTCTTGCTACTTTTCCCTTTTATTTTTACTTAGTTTTCAAATGATACAATGACTAGGATCTTGAAGGATAATAATTTATCTTCTTGTTAGTTCTGCCTTTTATTTTTACTTAGTTTTCAAATGATGCAATGACTACGTATTTATATGCAATTAATCTAATTTCTCATAAATTAAATCTTAATAGCTGACATTTAACATTTTAAATTCAAATAATATTTTTTTCCAACCCTGAATATTAAAATTTGGAGCTAAAATAGCAGGATAAGGCTGCCCAGGGTGCCCTTGTCTAGGCCCTATTTTTTGGGGTGTTAAGTAGTCGGGGGAAAAAAATATTAAATGTCTACTTTGATTTTATACATTTGATTCCTTGATAAATGATTAAATGGGCCATGGAATGCATAATTTCGGAAATTAGGAACATGATTAGGTCCATGCAAAATCTAGCATGAAATTGTCATAGGTGATAATTTATGATGCTATAATATTATAGGAATATTGTTAAAATTGTTAATAAACATGAGATGCAAGATCAAAAAATGAACAAAAAGCAAAGAGAGTTGTAAATAATTATTTTTTATATCCTCAACAAGAAAAACTTACAAAATGAACCTCAAGAATCTTCAAGGAGATCATGAGATAATACAATGAGAGCGAGTGATTTATAAGAGCAACCCTAAATGATAAAGGGATTAGATCATGACAAGTGTCATCATCTTGTGTGAAGAGACAAAATGATCTAATAATAGCTCACTCTAGTTAATAGAAAAAAGAACTCCTAAGTTTAGCTTAAGTGCATGAAATGAATTAGACTAATAATCAATTAAATATTAATTAACTATTAGCTAATGCATGATTACTCTAACACCCCCCCTTAAGATGAACTTAGGGAGTAGCTAAAAGCCCTAAAAATCCAATGCATAAAAAGCAAAGAATGAATGATGGGTCCCAACAAACAAGGCCTGATGAGGTACCCATGTACAAAAAATCTAATCTCTTGCAATTAGAGAAAAAAGGATAAAATTTCATGGGAAAAACTCATCTCCAAAAGAGAGAAAGGTAAATGAAGAAATAAGAAGCCTACAAAATAGTATTGCAAAAACAATAGGAACATGAAGAATATTTCAAAATCATGAAGAAGTTGTAGACTATTTTCGAATGATGGCTCCTATAGTATTGAAATGAAGAACCTTCTCTAAAATAGATTATGACCAGGATCAAGAAGAAAATTTGATTTGCATGAGTGAACCCGATGACACTACTCAATTTAGATGGAAAATAAAAGCAAACATCCAAAACTAAAAGATATAAATGGCACATGAATCTACATGAGTGACCTTCATGACACTACTCAACATGCAAGATGCAAGTCAAAAATATAGATACAAATAGTTTGAAGAACATTGATCAAGTGAAAATAGAAGGTCATCTCTATAATCAAGAATCCAATATTTTTCATATGGTAAATGCTCCATCTCATTGAAATGCATGTGTAACTAATCATTGCATTCACCTAGTACACAAGAACAAGAACTAGATACATAGATCACTCCAAAAATGAAACCAAGAAAGCATTAGCACCAATAGTAGACACCCCCCATAATACAAAAAGGGAGATCCAAGACAGATACATTGAAATTGTGTGTTGAATCAAGAAGTGCATGTAGAAGAGCGAAGATCATCTAAAAGTGCAACTAAAAGTAATTGCAAATAAAAAGGGTGTGCAAATCAAGGCACACGTGCATGAGGCAAGAATCATTTATATTCGATGCTATCGTGAAAGGAATACTCACTTGAAAAAGGTGTGATGGAAAAATAAAGTAAACCACAACCCACCCATGTCACTTTATAACATAATGCAAGTACAAAAAGCACAACAATATGTGTAAAATCTCCAAAACACATACAATAGAATGGCACTTTATCTCAATGCATCTACAAAAGAGAAATTGAATGCAAAGGATGTATACTATGCCCAAATAGGATAGAAAACTATAAATACATCTAGAATAACCTAAAACAAGTCATCCCACACAAAAAAAGAAGTTTTCAAGAGCTAAAATTTCCAAGTAATTCACTAGAATGTAAAAAAACAAAAAATTGAATAAAATATACCTAAATAAAAATTATAAAAATTTCATGGATGCATGTGAATAACTCTAAAAGACTATCCCAATGCCACTGGAATTGCAAAAATAGAGAAATGGGTCAAAATTTGTGAGCTTGGGAGTGAAATTAACAATTTGTTTTTGATAGGTTATAGAATGCATCAACAACAAAACATGGTAATGAGACCCACACCATTGAAAATTATGCAAAATCAACTTTCCAAATATATCTCATTTTCCCATTTTTGATATTGTACGCCCAAGTTATGGCCAAAAGAAAAAATAGCTCTTTTAGGGTCAAAGGGGGCTTGAAAGGGGCCCTGTCCTATGACCGTACCAATAACAAACCATGCTGACATCAACAAAATACTCTCTAGAATATTCCTAATTGCCAAAAAGAAAATAGCCTCCTACAAAAAAAATGATGAACAAAATATGCCAAAATCAACTTGAATATTCCAAGAAATACTGGGAAATCCATGCAATCATCGAGAAAGGAAAAATATTTCAAGAAATGAAAATTAGAGATAGAAACATGTGTGTGCCACAAGAAAAGATTTAACAATGTCAAAAAAATTTGGTGGCCCGAGCCTGCCTACACTATGTATAGCGTCAACAGTGCTAGATGTATAATGTTGATGCTATATATAGCACTAAGCACTATATTTAGCACCAGTGCTATAAAGCACCAATTTTTAATTTTTATTTTTATTTTTATGAGAAATCCATTGTATGGACTCCCATAAAAAAAAATCCTTTGAAGCTAACGACAGCAAAATAGGGAAAATTTACAGTCAAAATTCATTGAATCAACCTCTTGAATGCAATGATGAGGTCCTTTTCATACCAAAATACACCTAAAATTCATCCATCTCCAAAACTTGCAAAAGAAAAAGCAAAGGAGATTCCAAATTTGAAGCTTGTAACCCTTGTTCAAGAAAACACTCAAAAATTAAGAAGGGGTTTGTTGAATCTACACTTAGATACCATGTTAGAATTGTGAATACACATGATGTGTAGGATCAAATAACGAACAAAAATACCTTCCACGCAAAGAGAGTTACAAATAATGATTCAATATCCTCAACAAGAAAAACTTACAGAATTAGCCTCAAGAATCTTCAAGGAGATCATGAGATAATACTTGGTGAGGATGAGTGCTTTCTAAGAGAAACCCTAAATGATAAATAGATTAGATCACGACAAGTGTCATCATCCTATGTGAGGAGACTAAATGATTTAATAATAACTCACTCTAGTTAATAATAAAAAAAAGCAATCCTAAGTCTAGCTTAAGTGCATGAAATGAATTAGACTAATAATCAATTAAATGTTAATTAATTATTAGCTAATGAATGATTACTCTAACAAATATGATGAAACTCTTCAAAGAAAATTAAAAAATACATTAATTTATTCAAAATATTTTTAAAAATGTATAGCTAAAAAGCTAAGAAGTAGCTCATCATTTTGGTGTTGGTTTCATAAAATTTTATTGCAAAACATGTAAAGTCATTAAGGTTGAAGTTTGAATTCATTATTTTATTTTGAAATCATAAAATTAAGACCCAAAAGAGATAAATCATAAATCATAAAATACCTATGCATTAAATGCATACACATTATATTTTAAAAAAATTAATGCCGAAAATAATATGCTCACATTATATTTTTCTATGATTTTCACAAACTATAATATGCTTACATTATGTTTTAAATTGATTTTTAAGCATAATGTGTATGCATTATAGCTTGGACCTAATCCAAGGTATAATACATACATATTATGGCTTGGTTCTAATCCAAGGTGTAACACATGTGTGTTAATGTACATACTTGTCATAATGCATTTGTATTATAACAATGTACATATTATGTCTTGCACACATATTACATAGTGCATATATGTTAAAATAAAAAACATAAAGGTTGGCCACTAACATGTTCCTTATTTCCATGCATTTATCCAACTAAGAGATCATTCGCTAGATAATAGTTTCTTCTAATTATTAGAATTCGCACAATAAAAATCAACAAATATGTAACATAAACATGATCATGATTTCAATATATTAATATCTTTATTAAACATAGTTAAATATTTATAAAACACTAAAAAAAACATGAAAACAAGAAGGTGAAAAAATGAAAACATACGAAGTCTATACAACCCATGTAATCATAGGCACACCTAATATAATTTCTAGACTGGTAGAATTAAAAAAAAATATAGACATAACTTAAACAACATGGAATTACAAAATCCATCACCTCTAACAACTAACCTTTTCAAAAGAAACTTGTTACAATATATAGCACAAGAGAAAGAATGGAAAAAACTAAAACATTAACTTCATCTGATCTTTCATTAAATTTTTGCATGAAGATTTGAACAAAAATCCTAGAATAGAAAGCCACCACTACATTAACAACTAAAAACTACTCATTATTACTAATTTTGATCATTATTAATTATTTTAATAAAAATAAATATTACACATTCCCATCTCTTTATGAAAGAATCTACTTACATTCTTCTATTTGATTGTCATTTCTTATTTTCCTACCTATTTATTATTCATTACTCTTGAGTGATGCAAGAGCATCCAAGGCGTAAAGGAAATCATATGTCACCAAAAATATTTTAATTTTGATTTGTTTGATTTTAGTAAATTTTTAGGGGTTAGGAAAATAATAATTTCATTTGCAACAATGTAATTTTCCCTGTGTGAAAATGTAAATGTAAATTTGATGGGAAAAGATCCTAGTAATACGGTAAAAGCATCTTGTGAAGGAATATTCTCTTTAGGTGTCCACTTTTGGATGAGAAAATATTGTCAAGTCTTCTAGAGGTTTTGGCAAGATTTGCATGTACATGTGTCATAATTTTTCATAAGGTGGGCTGCAAAGAATCTTGCATGTGTCTTTGCATGTCTTTGCATGTAAAGTGTAACTGACAAGTTGTAAGGAATATGTAAAAGGTTGTAAGATGTCATAAACAACCAAATCTGATTGGACAAGAGTTTAGGCATCAAAGAGAAGGTTGGCATGCATTGGACCTCATTTCTTATTACATATTTTTAAACTCTCAAGGTTGGGTGTGGGTTTCTCAAGGTGGTTTCAGGAAGTTGTTTTGTGAAACCATGGATTGTTTTCTCTTTGCTCAATCTCTATTTATTAATGCCTTTTCATTTGGAGAGGGGGGCTTGGAGAAGTGAAGTTTCCATACCTATATTCTATCAAAATTGTGCTAGATTGTTGAAGACACATTTTTTGTAGGTGTTGCATGTAGGATTGAAGAGGAGCCCATGAGCTTCATTTTGATGTAAACCATTTGCATATTTGAATGAAATAAAGTTGTAGATATCTCTTTCATTTTCAGTTCTTTATATGTATTTGTAGCCTTCTTGAATAGCATATTTTGTGTGTTTGTAATCATATTTGAAAGGGGAAGTCTCCCTCTTCATTAGTGGTATTAGAGCGGGTTGTCTTGAGACTGTAAACAAAGTGCCAAAGAGAGGCAGTTTACAACAGGACCTGTGAGTTGTGGGTAAAGATTAAAATTCCTCCAAGAGTTTCCAATCATGGTAGAGGTAAAGGCAGAGTCAGTGGATGAAGAGACCCTCCTAGAGATGAAATTAGAGGCCTCAGAAGGAAACTAGAAACTTTGCAGGAAGAGATCTATAGAAGAGAAGTGCATATATAGAGAGATGATAGTGAAGATGAAACTAAAGAGGAATTGGAAGACCTAGGAAGAATAGGAACAAGTAGATCTTGAAGAAATTAGGTTGTTTAGAGCTATATCACAAATTGGAAAGAAACCAAAAATGGAGGTTTCAACCTTTAATGGAAGTTTAATTCCTAAATATTTGATAGATTGGATTAAATATATGGAAGAGTTTTTCAAGTTTGAAGAGATTGAAGACCCTCACAGAGTGAGGTTTTCAAAAAAAAAAAAAAATGGCTATGCAAGCATTTGGTGGAAAGAAATTCAACTTGAAAGAGGAAGAACAAGGGAAAGAAAAAATTTCCAAATGGGATAGAATGGTGGAAAAAATGAATAGACAATTTATTCCAGTAGATTATGAGTTGGAGCTGCTCAAAAAGATGCAAAGCTTGAGACAAGAAACGAGGAGGGTGAAAGAATACACAGAATAATTTCACAAGGTCTTGATTCAAATAGGAAATTATGAAGAAAGTAAGAAGGTAGCTTGTTACATTAATGGGCTGAAACCTAGCATACAAGAAGAGTTGGCATTGGTGAGAATGACCACCATTGAGGATGCTTATGAATTTTCATTGAAAGTTGAAGAAAGAATGAAAATTAAATTTGAAAGTAAATAAAGAGGAATAGGTCATGGTGGAAGAACCAGAGGAAGAATTTATGATGGAAATCAGAAAAAACAGAAATTTGAAGACCAAGGCAGCAGCAAAAATAAAAAATTAGAAAATTATCACCATCCTAGAGATCAAAATCCAAGAGGAAGAGGAAGATCGGGTAGAGCATTCAGAAGAGGTGGCTTTCACAAAACCTATTTTCAATGCGTTGAAGAAGGGAATAGGGCTTATGACTTCCCTCAAAATAAAGAAAGGACCAATAGAAGACTAGAAAATTATAATAGAGTAACAAACATCAATGAGGAGGATGCATGCTCATCACATTCTGAAGAAGCAAAAGGAGGTGAAGTCCTGATGACAAGAAGAGCATTGTTGAATGAGAAAGATGAACCAATTCAAAGAAAGAGATTATTCAAGACAAGATGCAAATATGAAGGGAAAGCTTGTAATTTCATCATAGATAGTGGGATCACGAATAACTTGGTATCTAAAGAAACAGTGAGAAAATTGAAGCTAGAGAGGAGAAAGCACCCAAAACCATATTGAATATCGTGGGTACAAGATAATCAAAAGTTCTTGATCAACAAGCAATGTTTGGTAAAATTTAAAATAGGAGGTTATTTTGATGAAATATTGTGTGATATAGTTCTGATTGATTCATGTCATATTTTTTTTAGGAAGACCTTGGCAGTATGATAGGAAGGAAATGCATGATGGTTGTGCTAATACATACACCATAACTAAGGATGGTGTGAAACATAAATTGAAACCTTTGAAAGAAGATTTGGTTCAAGTTTTTGGTAATGCAAGAGTTTGTTTAGTGGATGCAAGAAAATTACTAGATGATATGTGAAACAATGGGAAATGGGATATTTTTCTTTTGTATGGTTTAGAACATAGAGCAAAACCCACTTTCCAATTATCTCATTGAAGGAAAACCCAAGAGATCTCAATCCAATGAAGAAAGGGGAAAGAGACCTAACAATAGGGTGTCCTAGGGTATGTTTAGAAACTAAGGTTAAATGAGGGGTTCACCACCAAGATAGAGCTTGGAAAAACAAATGAAATGCAAGATCTAATGCTTACCCCTAATATGATGTAATACTTGACTAAATGGCCTAGAAAAGCTTGTAAATCAGAATAGAAAGGTGAGATATCAAAAGTGTGCACCTGGAAACCTATAGAATATTGGAATGAGCTTTGAAACATTGAAAATATTGAAATTTTGGCGTATTGGGACTCATACATTAATTTGGGTGTATCAGTCCTAGATTAGGGTTTCTAGTTTGAAACATGTTTTTGGGAAAAGGGTATTTAGAACTACAAAAATATGGGAAAATACCTATAATGGTTCTCATATGCCACTTCTGGCATATCAGTCTCGTTCCACTTTTTTGAGAATTCAAAGTTTGAATTTTTACTCCAATCTCTACTCTTTCTTTCCAAACTAATTTTTGGATCCAAAACCCTAATTTTGGGCCTCTAGATGAATTTTTGTGAAGATAGCAACCCTACAAATGAGGGGACAACTCCAACAACTTTCTCCAAGCTTGTAACCAAATCTCCAAGGGATCTTCAAGCTCCAAGACACCTAGATCTGCAATCACACATGTAGAGAGATAAACTTATTGATTTGTTAGTAAATGATGGTTTTCCTTGGTCAAACCCCTTTTAGGTAATTAAACCAAATGATAAAATAATGAAATATGAACATGAAACATGCAACAAAGGACATGAAACATGAGCAATGATACCTTGAATGATTTCTTGTAATACAAATCAACAATCTAATATGAAGTGGCCATGTAGAATGTAGATCTTGATTTTGAAAATAAGTGTAGAACAATGTTTTATCTTGAATCTTCAATGCTACATCACAACACTAGCTCACCAACATGCTTGATTCCTAATAATCTTGACATGACAATGTATCTTGAATTGTTGCAGCAATTGATGAAGAATTATGCCCTTGAATTCCTTAGAAATGATCTTGAATGCTCTCTTGATGATCTTGTAAAGTCTTGGAATGCTTAACTCTTGAGTGCTTGACTTGATATCATGAATGCTTAGTCTTTCTTAGGTGAAATAAGGATTTGAGACCTTGTTTATATAGGCAATACATCTAATATCTTGTTAATTGGATCCCATAGGCCAACATTCATAAAATTTAAACTTAAAACCCATATTTTCTGCTCAAAACCTTAAAAATAGGCCAAATGGGACTCATACACCATCTATGGCATATGGGTCCCACTTGGATGAGACTCATACACCTAAGGTGGCATATGGGTCCCATAGGGCCTTTTTGGAGAGAGAAAGTGTCTGGGAGTGAAGAAATTAAGTTTATTTATTGATATTGTCCATATTTTGGTTAGAATATGCCTTGGGATACACAATATAGGGTATTAGGGGCCTATAGGGCCCAAAAGTAAATGTGAAAGTGTAAATAAATATACTTTACAACATTAAATTAAGGTAAAATTAGGTCTTTTTAGCTTAAAAGGTCCCTAAATCCCATGTGAATGTGTAAAACACATTACAACACTAGATTAGGTCCAATTAGTTTACAAGCCTCCTAAATTTAATGTGAAGGTGTAAATAAATACACTTTACAACACTAAATTAAGGTAAAATTAGGTTTATTTAGCTTTAAAAGGGCCCAAAACCTAATTTGGATGTGTAAAACACATCGCAACACTAGATCAAGGGGATATTAAGTCCAATTTATCATTAATTATTCCCAAATTAAGCAAGGAAAATGTGTACTTTTTTTGTTGCCACATTTATCCCCCACTTTAGTGAGAGGATGAACTTGCTTCAAACTCACACTAAAGTAGAAATTCAAGAGGGGTACAATTTTACCAATGTGGATGGTCTAGGACAAAAAAGATCAAGGGAGTGGTCAAGCCCCCAAGTTCTAAGATCCTACGTCAAACTGACATAAGCACAAAAGGACATGCACAAGGTGTATGATTTGCAACAAAACAAGATAGTCGATCATGCAATGTCAATAAAAAGAGAGAAAAATAAAAACAAGCAAAAATAAGAAGAGGTGGATCAAGCCTCGACTGTTTGTCCAACACTATGTCGATTAGATCTAATCTTTTTGTCCAAAAATGCACACTCACTCTGAGGAAATGAAACTTCAAGTTGTCCACTAGGTGAGTATCCAAAGGGTGTCTTAGTGAGAAGGCCATGCCTTATATCAACTTCTCACTGTATAATGAGAAATTCATGCACACATTTTGGCTTCTTGTCATATGCTAACTATACTAGAGCTATACCTCTTGATAACTTTGATAAGGTTCCAAATAATGATCTTCAAGCTTCATGAGACAAGAAAAACTTTGTATGCTTGGATCTCATGAACAAACAATGTGTTGAAAGGTGCAAGACAACTGAGAGGGGGGGTGAATCAATTGTCACCAAATTCAATCACAATATCAACTTCAAATCCACTTAATTATATTATTAATTATGAATATGAAATGCAAATAATAGAAAGCAATAACAACATAGAAAACACCAAATTTACGTGGAAAACCCAATAAGGGAAAAACCACAATGAGGATTAACTCACAATATAAAGTAATTCCAAAACCAATTACAAAGAGGCTCACTGTCTCGATACAAGGCTCACTACCTACAAATAGGACTCACTGTCTAGAAGGAGGATCACTTCCTACAAATACAAAAGATAACAGAAAAATACACCACAACAAATCACACACATTTGCATCCTTGATCTAAAAAATTGTATACATTGTCAGCTCACTACTTTCAGGAATCTAACAAATTAAAGTATTGTTGCCTCAATTCACTTTCACCCTCTCTGCTTCTAGCACTACTTGTATTCTTGATCCATTATTACAAAATAACTCAACTTGAAATATATTTATACCATCTTCAACATTAGAAACTTTCTACAAGGTCAACTACATGTGCTTCAATTACAAATTCAAATTAGGTCAGCAACTCAACATTCCAGTTGTGGAAAGGAATGAGAGTGGACCAAACCAATACTTAACCAAGACCCAAAACAATGTCTTAGATTAATCACACACTTCCTCAATTGATTCTTAATCCTTCTCATGAAGTGTAAACACCAGGTCAGAAAAACCTAATGAAAAAAAATGAATTTTGAAGTGCACACTTTTGCACCAAGAAGATAACATGTGGGCCACATAACTCACTTTACCAAACATTGGAACACATCTCAGATACCTTCAGATTCATCCACATCAACTACAACAACCTTCAAACACATAACTCTTCTCGCGAGTCCATCCAAACTGTAAAAACACACACAACAACACTGAAACTCATCTTCTAGAGCACCAAACCATGAATGCCTTTTCCAAAACAGAAACAACACCATTAAAAGATATATTCCAGATCCAAAAGACCTGAAACAAACCAGCAAAGGACTACGGAGAAAAAACATTTCTCCTAGTCACAGAAAAACAACTCTATCAAACTAGTTCACACACCAATTAACACAACTTTCATACTTCAACAAACCAGGAACCACAATCCAAGATATATCATCAAAATTGGCCCATAAACAACATTTCATATCCACATAAGCATAGGATCAACACAGAAAAAATGTGGAGCACAAATCAAAGCACAATCTAAACACACACAACTCTATCTTCACATTTTTTTTGATAACTCATTAAACTAGGAACCACAATCCAAGATATATCATAAAATTGGCCCATAAACAACACTTCATATCCACATAATATAGGATCAACACAGAAAAAATGTGGAGCACAAATGAGAGCACAATCTAAACACACACAACTCTATCTTCACATTTTTTTTGATAACTCATTATATCAGCACACCTGAGCACCATAAAGATAGCTCCATGTACTCACAACATCTCATCAGCATCTCAACTATACATGCACAACCTACAACAACCTAAACTATGTGGACATCAATGACAACATCAATGAAAACACAACCAAACTTACTCATACTTGCAAAAATCTCCCCCTTTGTCATTGATGGTAACACATGATGTGAAAAACCACTAAAGATAACACACTCCTCTATTTTCAAATTAGACAACCCACACAACATTCCTACACTCTCAATACTCTCTCCCTTTTTCTTTTACTATTTTTCACATGACTCTCTCCCCTTTGGCATCAATGGAAAAGATAAAAACTCATATCACTCCCCCTTAGGAGTGCACCCACACAACTCATACTACAACAATGAAACTTTCTACTCCCCCTATGGAGTAGACCCATTCATCAGTCCAAACAAGTGAAGAATATGTAAATCCATTGGACTAATGCACCTGAAATGAAGGAGGTCCAATGACCCCCAACTTCTCCCTAAGATACTCAAAAGTATCCTTTGAAAGAGCCTTAGTAAATATATCTGCAATTTGATCCTTTTTAGACACATACTCCAACTTGACTTCATTTTTCCAACACTTTTTCCCTCAAGAAATGATATTTGATAGATATATGTTTTTTTCTTGAATGCATTACCAGATTATTGGAAATGTTTATAGCACTTGCATTATCACAAAATATAGGTATAGGCTCATCACATATCACTCCTATGTCCTTCAATTTTTTCTTCATCCACAAACCTTGTGTACAATAGCTTCAGTAGAGGATAAAGAAACTAAATCATGTTTCTTACTTACCCATGAAACCAATCATCCTCCAAGAAATAATGCACCACCACTTTTACTCTTCCGATCATCCACACAACCAGCCTAATCTGCATCAGTGTAAGCACTCAAGGTAAAATTAGTATCATTAGGATACCACAGGCCATATTCCGGAGTGCCCTTAAGATATCTGAATATCCTCTTCACATCTATAACATGTGCTTCTTTAGGTTCTATTTGAAACCTAGCAACCAAACATATTGCATGCATGATGTTCAGCCTTGTAGCAGTAAGATACAACAGTCCACTAATCATAGATCTATACATGCTTTGATCAACTTTAGTAGATTCATCATTTTTACTCAACTTGCATCCAGTCACCATAGGGGTACTAACCAGTTTGGAGTCATCCATTCCAAAATTCTTCAACAATTCTTTGTCATACTTAGATTGTGAAATGAATATCCCCGTATCAATTTGATTCACTTGAAGTCCAAGGAAGAAATTCAACTCACCAATCATAGACATTTCAAATTCTTTTTGCATCTCCTCTGCAAATCTCTTGCACATACCTTCATTTCCTCCAAAGATGATATCATCAACATACACAACTACTATCAACATTATGTTTCCTTCCACCTTGAAATAAAGATTACTATCTATGGAGCCTTTGCTAAAGTATTGTTGTGTCAAGTGTCTATCCAATCTTACATACCATGCTCTAGGAGCTTGTTTAAGTCCATACAATGCCTTTTTCAACTTGTAGACCATATCCAGTTTATCTGATAACTAAAATCCTTTCATTTGTTCCATGTACACCTCTTCTTCCAATTCTCCATTCAAAAATGTAGACTTGACATCCATCTGATATACCTTGAAATCTTTATGAGCAAAAAAATCTAAGAACATTCAAATAGCCTCCATTCTCTACCAAGGAAAATGTCTCCTCTAATTCTATACCTCCAACTTGTGAAAAACCTTTGCATGCAATTCTTGCTTTTTTCTCACTAATTCACCATTCTCATTCAACTTATTCCTGAATACCCATTTTGAACCAATTACATTCTTATTCACAAATCTAGGAACCAGTTCCCATAACTAGTTCTTCTATATCTACTGCAACTCTTATTTCATTTCTCCTACCCAACTGTCATATTTGCATGCTTCACACATAGAATTAGGTTCTATCTTTGAAAGTAAACACATATTTACCTCACTTGCTATCACTTTGCTTCTTGTCTTTACACCTTCACTCTTATCTCTGATTATCTATTCTTCAGGATGATTCTTCTTTACATACTTAGGATTCTTAGGAGCAAGTCCCAGAATTTCTTCTTCTTCAATCTATTCTTATTCTTCTTCCTTATTTTCTTCTAATACTAATCCGTAGATAGGCTCATCTAGTTCAACTTCACTTATCTCAACTGGTCTATGCATATCCTCATCAACCTTCACATTTTCACTTTCAACTATCTTCCTCAATATTTTATTGAAGCATATGTAAGCTTTGATACTCATTGAATACCCAAGGAAAATACCTTCATCACATCTAGCATCAAACTTTCGAAGGTTCTCATCATCTCTTTTAATGTAGCATTTGCTTCCAAACACCTTAAATTACTTCATAGTAAGAACCTTACCAGTCCACAACTCATAAGGAGTCTTTGTGTTGTTACATCTTATATGAACTTTGTTAAGAATGTAAACAGTAGTGTGGATTTCCTCTCTCCAGTATACGTCAGGAACATTTTCTTCTTTCATCATAGTTCTTGTAGCTTCTTGAACAATTGAGTTCTTTCTTTCTACAACTCCATTTTGCAAAGGAGTTCTAGGAGCAAAAAAATGTCTCTTTATGCCATGATCTTCACAAAATGCATTAAACTCATTGGAAGTGAATTCTCCTCCTTTATTAGACCATAAGCATTTTATTCTCAGGTTCGCTTCATTCTCTACTCTTTCTTTGAACACTTTAAATCTGTCTAGACCTTGACCTTTTTCTCTAAGAAATATAACCCATTTCATTCTTGAATAATCATCAATCAAAACATGAAATCCATGTCACCATTAAGACTTCTTATTCTTATAGGGCCACAGATGTCAATATGAACCAATTCCAGCATTCTAGTAGATGATTTCTCTTTTCCTTTAAAACTGCATCTTGTTTTCTTTCCCAACTGACAACTTCTACATATAGAATTAGGCTTTGTGATTTTAGGCAAGTCTCAGACAACCTCTCTTGAATTAATCTTGATCAAATTATCAAATTTTACATGTCCCATCCCCTTGTTCCATAGCCAAATTTCATTAACTTGAGATACAAGGCACTGACCATCAACACCTTTAAGTTGATAAATGTTTCCATATGTTCTTCCTACAGCAACTACAATTTTAGACCCTTTTCTAATTTCACAGGTATTATCCTAGAACACAAGCTTAAAAAAATTTCTACACATTTTTCCAACACTCAAAAGGTTATTCCTTAATCCCTTAGCATAATAGACATCATCAATGTTTTGCTTTCCATCAAAACTAATTTTTCCTTTTCCAACAATCTTTTCTCTAGAATCATCTCCAAACATGACTAATCCACCATCATATTTTTCAAGTTTAGTCAACTTACTTTTATCTTTGGTCATGTGATAAGAGCAACCACTGCCAATCACCCAATAGTCTTCATTTTGTCTAGCATGAAATGCAATAACTAGAGTACCTTCCATCTCTTCCTTCTTGTTCTCTGGATGACTTTCCCTTTCACATCTTCTCAATTTAGTAGACACTAATTTATTCTCTAAGGCTAAAAATAGGTATTCATCATTATCACCCTCAAAATAAGACTCATCATCAAAAATTCTAGGATCCCTAACATAATACAACTTCTTCAACTTCTTGTCCTTTCCTTCTTTATTATCTTTTTCCTTCTTATGTACAACTTTATTTGGACATCTCGAAGCATAGTGACCAATATTTCCACAACTGAAACATTTAAAAGGAAACATACCTTTATACTTACTAGTACCTTTCTTCAACTTCCTTGTAAAATTTGCTTCCAACTCATCAGAATCATCACTATCCAGATCATCTTTTGTCTTTGTAGCTTTAAAAGAAGATTCAGTCTTCTCTTTCTTTCCAAACCTCCTCATCTCAAATGCAATCAAGGTTCCAAATAGTTGTTCTTTAGTGAACTTATTAGGATCATACACCTCCTCAATAGCCAAAACCTATCACTATAACTCTCTGGTAGAGTCATCAAAATCTTCTCCATCACATCTTCATCATTCAGAGTACCACCTTTAATTTTCACTTCATTCACTGAAATATCAACTCTCTAAAAAATAACTTGCAATATCTTCACCTTCTTCCATGTTCAAGTTCTCATATCTGTGCTTAGCTGTTAGATTCTTTAACAATTTCACTCTATCATTTCCTTCATAGATATCTTCCAACTTCTTCCAAACTTCATAAGCAGTGCCCGAAGAAATAACTTTTGTCCGCTCAGTCTTAGATAAACCATTGTAGATTGCATACCTTGCTTTCTCATTTTCCTCATAGGCATAAATCTCATCTGCAAAAGTAGGACTACTTTCCAGTGCAACATAATTCATCTCAACGGCCTTCCAGGTCTTATAACCAAGAGAGATTATGTAACCTCTCATCTACACTTTCTAGTCACTCTAGTCAGATCCATCAAACATAGGGATTGTCAATTTGTGTGCCATTGGATCTACCTCAAGTGGTTAAGCTCTTCACCAAGGAACCAAAGCTCTGATACTAATTGTTGAAAGATGCAAGACAACTAAGAGGGGGGTGAATTAGTTCACACCAAATTCAATCACAAATATCAAACAATTATCAACTTCAAATCCACTTAAGTTTTTTATTAAGTATGAACACAATTGGAAATAACATAAATCAATATAACACAGAAAACACCATATTTATGTGGAAAACCCAATAAGGGAAAAACTACAATGAGGATTAACTCACAATATAAAGTAATTCCAAAATCGATTACAAAGAGGCTCACTACCCAAAAAAAGGACTCATTGTCAGGATACAAGGCTCACTATCCAGAAGGAGGCTCACTACCTATAGATACAAAAGATAACAAAAAAATTCACCACAATAGATTACACACATCCACATCCTTGATCTAAAGAATTGTAGACACTGTCAGCTCACTACTTTCAGGAATCTAACACATTAAAGTACTACTACCTTAATTCACTTTCACTCTCTCTGCTTCTTACACTTGTGGAATTCTTGATTGATTGATACAAAAAAACTCAACTTGACATATATTTATACCATCTTCAACCTTAGAAACTTTCTTCAAGGTCGACTACACATGCTTCAATTACAAATTCAAATTAGGTCGGAAACTCAATATTCTTGCGGTGGAAAGGAATGAGATTGGACCAAACCAACACTTAACCAAGACCCAAAACAACATCTCGTATCAATCACATGCTTCCTCAATTGATTCTTAATCCTCCGCATGAAGTTTAAACACCATGTTAGAAAAACCTAATGAAAACACAATGAATTTTGAATTACACGCTTCCGCAACAAGAAGATAACATGCAAGTCACATAAATCATTTTACCAAACACTAGAACACATCTCAGATACCTTCAAATTCATCCACATTAGTTGTAACAACCTTCAAACATAGAACTCTTCTCACTAGTCCATCTAGATTGTATAGACACACACAACAACACTAAAACTCATCTTCTGGAGCACCAAACCATGAATGCATTTTCTAGAACATAGACAACACCATTACAAGATATATTCCAAATCCGTAAGACCTAAAACAAACCAATGGAGGACTACAAAGAAAAAACATTTCTCCCATTCACAGATAAACAACTCTTTCAAACCAGTTCACACACCGATGAACACAACTTTCATACTTCAGCAAACCAGAAACCACAATCCAAGATATATATCATCAAAAGAGGCCCATAAACAACACTTCAGATCTGCACAAGCATAGGATCAACATAGAATAAATGCAGAGCAAAAACCATAGCACATTCTAAACACTCACAACTTTTTCTTCACAATTTTTCTAACAACTCATTATATCAGTACACTTGCAACACCATAAAGATAGCTCCATGTACTCACAACATCTCATCAGCATCTCAACTATGCATGCACAACCTACAACAACTTGAACTGTGTTGACATCAATGACAACACAACCAAGATTACGCATACTTGCAACAGAATGAACTTTGAGCTTCTTGAGGAAAGCAAAACTTTGCATGCTTGAAACTCATGAACAAACAAGATGGATCCATAGGCATGCAAAGTTTGTTATGCAAGGTGGCCATATAAATGATGTTGTAAATGAAAAATAGTGTAAGAAGTTCAAAGGTATTTTTCTTAGTTTGTGTAAGGTCTCTTCTTAGGGAACATTGTGCATAATGTCTCTAATAGAGGACAAGTCAAAAATATCATGCTCTTAGAGGAAATCAAACACAATGACACAACCAAGAAAGGGACGAATCACAAGAAGAAAGAAAATCACACAATGAAACATGAATGTTGATGTATGCCCCCACTTTAAAGTGGTTGCTAACAACATTACTATGAGAAATTGCTTTAAAGTAGAAGAAGACATGAGATATTATTCGGAAAGCCCTATTCCAAGTCATATGTTTCCAAATTGAACTACATCATGAATAATTATGTCACATGTGATTCAAGTTAAGGCATATCGTCCACATCCCAAGCTTGCTATTACATGTACATGAAAGGTGATCAACTAGCCAAAAAATACAACGAAAAGTGACATATGAGGGCAAGGCTACTTAACCCCTTGCCCCCACTTAGTGCAGGACAAGGATGAGCCAAAATGAAAAGAGGAACTATATGCATCAACCCAAAAAAGAGCACCACAATCCTTAAGATATTGAATTTTGTTACTCAAAGCCTTACATTCATTAGTAGAATGACCATGAACTATGTGATATGCACAAAATGAATGCTTGTAGTTGAAGTAGTTGTTTTCCTACATTGTCAAATCCCTTAATAGATAAAGAATCGGGTTGAATTCTTGATTTATCCATGCCAAGCCTATCCAAAAGGGATACAATACACACAATAAGGGAAAATCCATTGTCAACAAGGGTTCGCTTTATGCCTCTTCCCTTGTAGAAAATAATGACCGTGAAAGGATCATTTTTTTTCACTTCCAAAGGAGGGAGGGAGCTTTGGTAGAAAACAATTTCAACATTTATTCCTTTGATCATTATTGCTATGTCATTTGGGTTTTCACTAGAGGGGACCACAACTTGTTGCAAGGAACTTTCAATCATGTTATGGTAATGAGGGGAGGTTCCCATAATGATATTTTAGTAGGAGTATTCTTTAGTTGTTTGACAAGATTGTACTCCTTTCCACTTTGTGTAGGAAAACTCGGACTTGGTAAGATAGGGTTAGGTAATAGGAGGGATGTTCAAGGTGTTTGTTTTGGTTGTAGATTGTTTCTAGTGTTATATGTATGAGAAATGGTATTATGACTCAGATGTTGTGATATATTATTCTTAGGTGGGTAGAGGATAAGTTCGAGTTTATTTTGAGTTTGAGGTTTGTGTGAAGGTGGGTAAAGGATTAGAGGATTCTTAGGATGTCCCATAGGGTATGTAGGAGGTCTGATAGTTAAGGGGGATTTAATAGGGACACTTGCGCATTCATAACCTCAATAGTCTTGGTTTGATGTATTTCTAACAAAGGGAAATCTAGTATCATGTTTTCACCATAATCCAAGGAAGTCACATTACTATTGTTGTCCTTTTCTTGCACCATGATATCCTCCCTAGGAGGATATTTGTTAGGAGAACTACAAAAAAAAGTTCTTGACATTCAAGGATTGGTTCTTCCAAAATGACTTTATTGCAAGTAGGGGAATGATCAATGGTTGAATTTTCTTGCTCAATAATGGTTTCCCTAGGTGAAGATGGATAACTAAGATTCTCATGACTTTCATCAATCAAAGTATCTTCTTCACAACTAGGGAGGGATACTAGGAGAAGAACAAGTATGATTTTCATGATCATTAACAATTTCATTCCTTTGTTCCCTAATGTCTTCCAAAATAGGATAGGTAGGGGAAGTATCATAAAGAGGATTATTATAGACCTTAAATATTTGATTATCTAACACCAACATATCCTCATTATTTACAATCTTATCCTCTTCCACTAAATCACTTTCACAAGCAAAGGGAGAATGGAAATTAGGTAAGGTGATGTTTAGAAATGTGTCTATGATCTCATTTTCTTGTGCTATAATATCTTTCAATGTAGGAGAATTTATAGAAGAGGAGCTTTCAACAATGTCATGATTCTCAATGAGTACATCTTGTAACACTAAAATACCTTCATCACATGTAGGAGAGGTATTAGGAGAAGAACAACTATGATAATCAAGATTGTCTATATTTTCATCTTCTTCATCACAACATTCCCACAAATAGGAGAGATAAGAGGGGGTGTAGGTTTAAATCAAGCATCAACATTTTCACCCTCTTGGACTAGGACAATCTCATAACTATGGAATGTATTGAAAGAATGACTAACATGCTTATTGACTAACTTTTTCTTTGGAAACTTGGAAAAGAATGAAACTAACATTTGTGAACAATAATTTATGCAAATGCAAAATTCAATGTAAATACCTAGAATGAAATGCAATTTTTATATTTCAAGACACATAATTTATTGATTAGACTATGCAATGATCTGAAAATGAAATGTTGTAAGTGCAAATTTGGAATTAAGCAATGCATGAAATGAACCACTTTAAGCTAGATTTAGTGAAATGCATGTAACAAAAACTCAACCAACTGAAACAGATAACTAATGGAAGCAAACAGAGGTGTAGAAATAATGTTTTTAATGCTATAAAAGGTAGTTTTAGATCTGCACTGGGACTAAATCATCTAGAGGGGCGTATGAGTCCTAGTGAGGGTTTTTTGAACAATTTTTAGAAAATTTCAAGTGATTTTTATGCTTTTTGGTTTGTATGATATGTAGACTAAATGTAAATTAAAATTTGAGATGATGTGAGATGCAAAAATGTAGCCTATATGCACTTTTACTAATGCAAAGTTTAGAAACCCTAGATGCCAATTAACTAATGCAAACCCTAATGCAGTGTTATGCAAGCAAGATCTAGGATGATCATGCACTCCAAATAAGAATTATTATTTTCTAAATGCAGGTTCACTAAAATGAAACAACATAAATGGGATATTTTTCTTTCATATGGTTTAGAACATAGAGAAAAACTGACTTCCCAATTTTGTCATTGAAGGAAAACCCTAGAGATCTCAATCCAATGAAGAAAAGGGAAAGAGACCTAACAATAGGGTTTCCTAGGGTATGTTTAGAAACTAAGTTTAAATGAGGGGTTCACCACCAAGCTAGGACTTGGAAAAACAAATGAAATGCAAGATCTAATGCTTAACCCTGATATGATTTAATACTTGACTAAATGGCCTAGAAAAGCTTGTAAATCACAACAGAAAAGCGAGATATTAGAAGTGTGCACTTAGAAACTTGTAGAAGATTGGAATGAGCTCTGAAACACTAAAAATCTTTAAATTTTAAACCATTGCGACTCATACACCAGTCTAGGCATATCAGTCCCAAATCAGGGTTTCTGATCTAGACAGGTTTCTAAAAAAAGGGTATCTGGAACTACAAAAATTTGGGAAAATTCTTGTAGTGGGACTCATACGCCACTTCTGGCGTATCAGTCTCATTTCAATTTTTTGAGAATTCAAAGTTCAAATCTATACTCCAATCTCTACTCTTTCTTTCCAAACTAATTTTTGGATCCAAAACCCTAATTTCGGACCTGTAGATGACTTTTTGTGAAGATAGCAACCTTGAAAATGAGGGGACAACTCCAACAACTTTCTCCAAGTTTGTAATCAAATCTCAAAGGGAACTTCAAGCTCCAAGACACCTAGATTTGCAGTCACACATGTAGAGAGAGAAAAACTTGTTGATTTGTTAGTAAATGGAGGTTTGCCTTGGTCAAACCTATTGTGCATATTTTTCACAACACACCTCGCCATAGGCAGGGACCCCCCTCGTTTTACTTAGGTCAGATCATTTTTACCTCGCCTCATTTTGCATGCTCCTGTTTCCAAGCCCAAATCAACCATGAGCCTTAAAATGATCAACTTCATTGGTCAAGTTTACTTAGTTGAGTTTCACAAAGTCATTTGTCGCTACAGGCTTAGCCTTATGGGTTTCCCTTTGTCGTTCACCTTCACATTTTATCGTATGCCTATAGTCAAGTCCCTGCATCTACTCAACAAATAGACCCCACACCCATTTTCACTGATGTGTCCTTCATGCTCCATGGACCTGTAGTTGCAGGCCACCCCGTGCGGGTTTCTGTCCCCATCTCGTCATTCTTGCTATGGTTGTCCCTTAATCGCCGCCCGCATAGCAGATTCCACATTTGGCCTTGATGCCCTATCTTTGTCGTTGTTGAAATAAACCTGACCCAATGCACTCCCAAAATTTCCTAAGTCTAAAAGATTTGTGGGTCCTTGCTGCAGTCTACCTTTGCCTAAACATTGTTCTCTAAACGGATTAGCTCCCATGTCACCCCATTGAGGGGGACCCATGTAAAACATTTACTCGCATTTGAACCTCAAGGTCAGTGGGTGAACTTTTTAGTCACATCTTGTCGGTGGGTCCGCCCTCATGGACTGTTGTTTTTGGGAGGTCATTGCCCTAACACTGTTTACAATGGCGAACCTTCACTACCTCCCCATTATGTGGGCTCATAACCCACCAACACTATTTCCCTCTTATGGGCTTCCCCCATGGTGATTACCATTCATTAATCTACCATTTTAAAATGATGTTTATGCATGGTTTTCCCACTTCCTTCGTTCACATTGATCTACTTTAGGGTCATTTTCGCAATCAATGAACGCCAAACTTCTAGATATTGATCTTGATAATGAGTTCTTCCTAGCCCTATGTAACAAAGCTTTTCATGTTACAAATGATGGAATTTAGGGTTAGCCTCAATAGTGGTCAACTATGCAAGACCTGTCATGCGGGCCTCCATTTGAGCCATGACGTTTCTCCTACGACATTTATGAAGCAATCACCTACATACTCAAACCTATAGAATTGAAACATGCGGGGCCTGTCATTGTCTCTATTGCTACCCAGGTTGTCCTTTGTGATGCTCCTTCAAGGCATGTCAGTGTCTAGGTGGCTTTCCTCTAGGCTACCCTCTTCCACCGATTTTCCCATGTAAAATATTCATACACAGGAAGAGGTTAGGGATGCTGCATAGATCCTAAATACAAACGCATGATCAACTTAGGGAACCAAATAGGGCTCGAGAGAATTCAAAACAATGCCTCCAAGATGGTGCCTCATGCTAGAACTTAACCTTACAAAATGATCACATTCAAAATATTGGCTCATATGACCACCGTTCGTGTTGAACCTGTATTGTGGATTGTTTCTTTCCCATTGCCATTGTCTCGATGGAATCCTTTAAGCAGCCTCCCGCACTTTGCCACTCGCAACAACCTCCTCTGCAAGATTCGTAATCTAGTTTGTTGTTAGTATCATAGTTTCTTTACTACCGATGATGACTCCCCATGATATGGGTTTTGCATTCCTCAAAGCCGTCCATTTTTTATGGTGGTATCTCAATGGTGCCCAGCATCCTCCTTCCTTGGTGCCAAAATGATGATATCATGAGCCCGATCCACTTAGCTCTCACACCACTATTATTGCATAATTTAATTGAAGATAATTCTCCCCATAAGCGTCTGATTTAGGATCCAAGGAAATATAATGATGTGGGGAGTCATCTAAGGCAAACCATGATGAAATCATGGGTAGTTTGTGAATAGTAGATGGCTGATCGGGTAGAGCTCCTACAATCTTCACCTCTGAGTTAAATACCTCTAAACACCCTCATTTCAAAGAATTCAGTTACTTTCATAAGGCCAAGAACCATTATTATAACCAAACAATAGAAATTCCTTAAAAGGAATGACAATCTTAAAACCCAAATTTTGAGCTTTATGCGCAATGGAGACCATCAACCTTGAGGATGTTGGGAAGTATTGGTGCCACCTGAAGTAAACAATGATCAACTAATGGTGACGTCCTGATTATGTGACCCCACAACGATTGTAGCTCATCTTTTGCATGAGAATTCAACCATCATACAATGAATGAAGCTTTGCGTCTAGCGATAAATGGAAAGGGGAGAATGTTCGAAGATTACTTAAGGTTTTGACTTGTTTAATGTCCTCTTGTGGATCTTTTACACGCGGGAGTTGTTGCCTCTTTCTTAGTCACTTCAACGGCCTCCTCCTATCATCCCCCCACATAGTGTCACCCACATAGTCATACCCATGCATCCCTCAATAGAGAATGCACTTGCAAAGCCCACATCATGTTTGGTTGTTATGACTCCTTTGAGCGGTGGCAGCAACAACACTCATTCCTGTAAACTCTTGAATAGCGTATTTTCTTACATCATGATCCATTGTGGTTTGAATATGGTATCCATGCTAGTAATCATCTCAAATC
Source organism: Sequoia sempervirens (assembly GCA_007258455.2). Taxonomy (NCBI): domain Eukaryota; kingdom Viridiplantae; phylum Streptophyta; class Pinopsida; order Cupressales; family Cupressaceae; genus Sequoia; species Sequoia sempervirens. Next base: position 167,670 of record VDFB02357385.1, on the reverse strand, counting down.
TTGCTTGGTTAAGCATGGGAAAATTTTAATGAGTGATGAGTTTTGGTTGGCTATGAAATCCAATGATGCAAGGACCATCTCGTGGGGGTATTAGTCTTGGAAGGAGGGGAGTTTTATGTGGTTGGAATGTGGTGTAATTTGGGAAAGGTTGGCCATAGAGTGGTGGGGGGATGGGAATATTCTAGTATTATGTGGGAGTAGGCCTAAAAGTTGTTCATTAAAACCTTAGTAACCAGGTATTTCGTGGCTCGTGAAAACCATGAAGATCATAATCAACATAACATGATCAAATGATAAAGATTGACGTAGAATGATTGTGGTTGATTCTCAGGATCTTTAGGCCATAGGGAGGAGAAGGTGTCGGCATCTAGCAGGGTGAAGTAGGTGGATGGTCATTTTCCTTTGGCTGTTACTCTCACGGCATTCCAATTGCGGCCCCCCACATCTTTTAGCCTCACAAAAATCATAAATGTGGATCCCACATCTTCATGCACCATCTACCTCCATCGTGACAATAGTAGCTTCCCCTCGGTGGTGCCTCACCCTCCCTCACCCACACTTACCCATTCACCATGGGTTTTCACCATGACCGACCTCTGTCCTATCCACTTTAAAGGCACCCCAACTCACAATATCCCTTCAAAGTACGCACTCCTCATAATGATATTTAAAGCTACAAACGGGGGGTATGAATCATGATTGATGTCATAATATCAAATTGCTCATAGCACTATAAAGGACCATCCCATTCGTAGGTGCAAGTCCAACCCGAGAAAACTCAATAACATCCTATGAAGCTAGAAAGTACTCACAAGCTTGGTACCACCACCACTAATAAAATGTTAGATTAGAAGACTTCATGGGGGGGAAACAGTAGCATCCTACCCCAAGATTATGAGGGTGCATTCTTAAGATCATGAATATGTTGGGTGCGACTACAATGGATGGCTCCTCTGTCTCAAATCCTAGATTTCACCACACATGGGCTCACTAGAAGTGCAAGTTGATCTTAGATAAGTACGATGGGCCTCTTTGTTTTCACGATGAAGTTGGTTGGGGTACGGTCAATATTTCTGCATGCATGGCTTGCCTAGGAAGGAGTTGTTGATCAATTCAATTATTATGGTGCCAAGAAAGGGAGAAATGATATGACTATTAGATGAATGTTTAAAAAGGCATATAACCTAGCAGGGAGCTATGATTCCTGGTGTGTGCAATCCAAGCTTATCGTCACACACAAATTCTAAAATGAAAAATGTCAAAGAAAGGCATGATGTGTTACATACGAAGGGGTTGCTACCCCAAGGTTCCACAAAGAAATGCATGCAAAACCCGATTACATGGATGGGTGCTTTACTAGAGAGAGGAGGTGTGGGTCACATGAATAGAGGGTAGAATGGTGGAAATCAAGGGTGCAGGCTCCGCAGACCTCCCGACCATCAATGAACTTCAACTAGGCAGAGCCCCTGTTTGTGTTGTCATCTAAATGACTTTCTCCAAATGCCACCTGCAACACTCATTCCCTCATAGTATGGGGCTCCCATCCTTCATAAGATGAGATTACCTAAATTATAATCAAGCAAATTATTTAAAATGAATGTTATATGGCTGCATGAATGCCAAATAATTCTATTTGAGGGGGTTCCATATTTTTATTTTAATGAGCTTAATTTAATTTATTATTTTGTGCAAGGCTTTGGGCTATAAAATGAAGATTATTAGAGGAGCTTGTTGTGGGAGAAGGTTATTCATAATATGCCCATCTGCAATGTGGAATTGAGAACGTCAGAAGGCATAAATGTACAAGGAAGGTGGTGCAAATCAAAACCTATCGAGGTGGCTCACATACTGATACTGGTCATAAATTAACCAAGGGTTGTCTTCACTTCTAGAATCATATGGAACCCAGTCAAAGGATTGAGTTCTAACTCAAAATTTCCTAGATGAAAAATATATGATACCATTCGACCCTAGACTTGATCCAGGTGAAGGAGGAAGTGAAATCAAAAGGCTGCCATCCAAATGAGAGGAGTTGCTTGTTGACTACCAAGTTTACAACATAAATAGTAGCCAATGATTGCATGTGGGTCCAAACCAAGGGGAAGATTTTAATGCACAAATGACACATTTAAAAGTGGCTAAATCCCAATCAACTCACCTAGGATAACCAACGAATAGGTGATATCAAGACAAAGGAGGTTGGTGTCAAGGAAGTCGGATGACTGCTTACCAAAATCAAGAATTACCAAAGCTATCTTATCTTTTTCAAATGATCATGATTCATCCAGAGTTGTCCCTCAGATTAGGGGAGGAAGTCAATTCATTGATGCAAGTCCTTGTCAAGGCCCATTTGATCCAATGAAGAATGTCGCAAATCCATCAGGCAGATGGCAGCCTTTGGACAATTTCTGCTACAGTGAAAAGGGCAGTCAGCTAAATGACAAAAGTTCTACAGCACCTAGGCAATATAAGACAAAATAGGAATGAGACAAATGATGTATTTTAAATTCCTTTTTAATGGGGGTAGGTGAAACAATGTAAGCAAATCTAGGCCACTCATTGTAAATTAATCCTAGTCGTTCATTCTCCTTTTGGAAAACTATAAATAGGGGCATTTCCCTCATTTGTAAATGGTTGGAGAGCTGATGTAAAAGCATTCTACAACAATAGAAAGAAACATTGCATGATTTATGGGTGTTTCTTTTGAGTTTTCTCATTATGTGTGCATGTTTTTACTTCCCTATTAGTTTTAGTTGTTAATTTTTTGAGTGGGAATGATAATGGTGTTTGCTGTTATAGTATTTGATGAATTTCCAGCTCATGTTTATGTGGTTTGTTGATGATAAATCACTTTGTAAAGCTAGTCTGAGCTTCCTTACTTCATTGTTGCAACTTAGTTCAATTGCATGTTCATGATGTGCATGTGCAATCTAAAAATCACTAGACCTTAGGAGATTGCATTGGTTTTGAGTAGTTGTAGGCTTCTCTTGGTCAAGCAAAACCCAATTTAGGAAGTTTCTCTATTGTAGCAGCCTCCATGATTATTGTTCATTCGTAGCTTAGGTCTAGGAACTTCCTCTCTTCCCTGTCCTGTTTTCCTTTTCTTTAATAGTGACTTTGAACAAGGTTCATTGCACATTGTAAAGCCAAATCTGAAGCTGAAATAGGAGTTCTAGACTATTGTTTGAACTTGTAGCAACTAAACAAAAATTTCTACACCTTAAGAGCTCCACTTGTAGACCCAACTTCCCACACTTTGTAACTCATCTGTAAAACCACCTTGTGATTCTAGCAAATCACATGAATCAACTGAGGTATTCCAAGCACTGTCAAGACCTGACATTAGAGACCTTGGGATAGTGTTTTGCAATTTGATTGTGGAATATTTTCTTTCAAGAGAGGTGATGCACCTATGCATTATTTGTGTTGAGAAGTGCATAAAAAATACATCAACAAAACCCCTTTTAGGTAATTAAACCAAATGATGAAATAATGAAAGATGAACATGAAACATGTAGCATAGTACATGAAACATGAGCAATGATACCTTGAATGTTGTCTTTCAATACAAATCAACAATCTAACATGAAGTGGCCATGTAGAATGTAGATCTTGATCTTGAAAATAAGTATAGAACAATGCTTGATCTTGAATTTTCAATGCTACATCAGAACACTAGCTCACCAACATGACAATGGATCCTGAATTGTTGCAACAATTGATGGAGAATTTTGCCCTTGAATGCCTTAGAAATGATCTTAAATGCTCTCTTGATGATCTTGTGAATTCTTGAAATGCTTAACTCTTGAGTGCTTGACTTGATATCATGAATTCTTAGTCTTTCTTAGGTGAAATAAGGATTTGAGACCTTTTTTATATAGGCAATCCATCTAATATCCCATTAATTGGATCCCACAAGCCGACATTCATAAAATTTAAACTTAAAACCCATATTTTCTTGCTCAAAACCTTTAAAATAGGCCTAATGGGACTCATACGCCATATGTGGAATATGGGTCCCACTTGGATGGGACTCATATGCCCAAGGTAGTGTATTGGTCCCAAAAGGCCTTTTTGGAGAGAGAAAGTGTTGGGGAGTGAAGAAATTAAGTTTATTTGTTGATATTGTCAAGATTTTTGTTAGAATATACCTCACAATACACAATATAGGGTCTTAGGGATCTATTAATGATGATATTAAGGTCCTAAGTGCAAGAAGGTCCAAAATTCAATGTGAAAGTGTAAATAAATATACTTTACTACATTAAATTAAGGAAATATTAGGTCTTTTTAGCTTAAAAGGGCCCTAAATCCCATGTGAATGTGTAAAACACATTACAACACTAGGTTAGGTCCAATTAGTTTGTACAAGCCTCTTAAATTTAATGTGAAGGTGTAAATAAATACACTTTACAACACTAAATTAAGGTAAAATTAGGTTTATTTAGCTTTAAAAGGGCCCAAAACCTAATGTGGATGTGTAAAACACATCACAACACTAAATCAAGGCGATATTAAGTCCAATTTATCATTAATTATTCCCAAATTAAACAAGGAAAAGGCATACTTTTCTATTACCATAGTATGAGACATGAAAATTTTTGTTTTCTTTGATTCCTAGGTCTAACTATGAAAATGTGGAAGATGTTCCAATGGAGGTTGCAGATTTTTTGCAAGAGTTTCAAGAGATTATTTCTAACAATTCACTTGAGGGTATTCCACCTATGAGGAAGATAAGTAATCAAATTGATCTAATACCATGTTCCTAACAAAGCATCCCATAGAATGCCTCCAACCAAGAGTGAAGAGTTGAACAAGCAAGTTCAATAATTGTTGTAGAAAGTCTTGATTCAGGAGAGCCTAAGCCCATGTGCAGTGCCTACTATTTTGGCACCAAAGAAAGGAAGAGAATGGAGGATGTGCACAGACTCAAGGGCTATTAATAATATCACCATCAAATACAAATTTCTATTACCTATAATCGATGATATCATGGATTGTTTGAGTGGGGATGAATACTTCACCAAGATTGACTTGAAGAGTGGTTATCATTAAGTATGAATTCGAGAAGGTAATGAGCGGAAGACAACTTTCAAGACCAAGGAAGGTTTATATGAATTTTTTGTCATGCCTTTTGGACTAACCAATGATCCTAGTACATTTATGAGATTGATGAATGAGGTATTGAAAGAGTTTTTGGGTAGATTTGTTATTGTTTATCTAGATGGTATATTGATCTTTAGTAAGACAATAGAGAAGCATTTGTTGTAGATTAGATTTGTTTTTGAAAAGTTGAGGGAAGAAAAGTTTCTCATTAACTTGAAAAAGTGTAGCTTTATGAAGAGGGAATTAGTATACTTGGATTTCTTTGTTTTAGGAGAAGGTCACAAAATAGACCCATAAAAGGTGAGCTATTTTAGAATGGCCTACACCTAGAAGTGCTACCAAGGTGAGATCATTTCATGGTTTGAAAAAATTTTAAAGAAAGTTTATTAGAGGTTTCAATAGTATTTGTACACCACTAACTGAGACCATGAGAGGAGATAAAAGAGATTTCAAATGGACTATAGGAGCAGCAAGAAGTTTTGATTTGTTGAAGGCCAAAGTGACAGAGCAACCTGTTTTAGCACTTCCATATTTTAGCAAGGTATTCCAAGTTGATTGTGATATAAGTGGAAATGTGATTGGAGTTGTCCTAAGTCAAGAAGGTAAACCCATTGCTTATTTTAGTGAGAAGCTAAATGATGCAAAAATAAAATATTTAGTGTATGATCAGGAATTTTATGCTATTGTGCAAGCATTGAAAAAGTGGAGACATTAACTTTTACCTAAGGAATTTGTTTAATTTACTAATCACCAAGGACGTCAGTATTTGAGTAGTAAAGGGAATTTAAATCAAAGGCATATGAAATGGTTAGATTTCTTTCAAAGTTATAATTTTGTTTTGAAACATAGGAGTGGGAAGTCTAATAGGGTTGCAGATGCTTTCAGTAGAAGACAGTGTTTGTTGATTGAAATGCAGGTTGAGATTGTTGGATTCAATGAGTTGGAGTTGTATGAAGAGGATTCAGATTTTGGAGAGGCTTGGAAGGCTTTCAAAGAGAATATTTATGGTGATAGAACCAAGTGGTTGGATTATTTTATCCAATATGTTATGTTGTTCAAAGGTAACAAGTTGTGTATTCCTAGAAGTTCAATGAGAGTAAATTTGATTAAGGAAAAACATAGTGGAGGACTTGCAGGGAGTTTTGGTTTTGATAAAACCATAGCAGTTGTTGGGGAGAAATATTATTGGACTCAATTGAAGAAATATATTAGAAATTATGTGCAAGGTTGTAGAATTTTTCAAGTGGCAAAAGGAACTAGTCAAAACACGAGTTTGTACTAGCCACTACCAGTACCTGAGAGGCCATGGGAAGAGATTGGTATGGATTTTGTTTTGGGTTTTCCAAGGACCCAAAGAGGACTTGATTCAATATTTTTTGTAGTAGATGGATTTTCAAAGATGTCTCATTTTATTCCATGCAAGAAGACTAATGATGTTGTGAATGTTATAGAATTGTTTTTCAGGGAAGTAGTGAGGTTACATGGTCTTTTGAAGAGCATTGTTCCGATAGAGATACAAATTTTGTGGGGTACTTTTGGAGGATATTATGGAAGAAGATGAAGAATGATTTGAATTTTTTTTCACCCTACCATCCACAAAAAAATGGTCATACAAAGATGGTAAACATAAGCTTGGGTAATTTTTTGAGATGCCTAGTTGGAGATAAGCCAAAGGGGTGGGATTTGATTCTAGCTCAAGAAGAATTTGAATATAACAACTCAGTGAATAGAAGTACAAGTAAATAACCATTCCAATTTGTTTATGATAGCATCCCAAGAGTTGTTTCAGATCTGAAAAAGATGGATAATGTTGATAAGAAGAGTGCAGAAGTAGAGGATTTTGCTAAACACATAAAGAGTTTATAGGAGGTACGAAATAACATCAAAAAAATGAACTTTTAGTACAAGTCCAAAGCTCATTTGAAGAGGATACATAAGGAGTTTCAAGTGATTGATGAGGTAATGGTACAGTTGTGAAAAGAAATATTTCCAGTTTGTACCTATAACAAGTTAAAAATGAAGAAGTTTGGGCCTTGTCAAATTGTGGGTAGGCATGATTCAGGTAATGCATATGAAGTAGAGTTGCCTAGTGGACTTAATATTTCACCTATATTTAATATTCTTGATCTGACAAAGTTTCATGAAGCTGAAAGTGATGAAGTTTCAATAGGTGAAACAATTCGTATACCAACACCTACTTCGAAAGAGGGGAAAATAGAGGCAATTTTGGACAACATGGTGAGTAGGAGTACAAGGTACAAACAATACTTTGAGTACTTGGTCAAATGGTTTGGGAGACCTATTGAGGACACATCTTGGTTGTCAGAAGCTGAAGTTAAATGTCTTGGTTACCCTCTTGAGAAGTGATAGGGTCACTTTTCTTCTACCCTGGGTGTCTGATGCAAGAGCATCCAAGGTGTAAAGGCAATCCTGTGTCACCAAAAATATTTTGATTTTTCTTTGTTTTATTTTAATAAAGTCTTAGTGGTTAGGAAAATAATAATTTCACTTGCAACAATGTAATTTTCCCTAGGTGTGAAAATGTAAATGTAAATTTGATGGGAAAAGACCCCGATAATATGGTAAAAGCATCTTGTGAAGGAATATTCTCTTTAGGCGTCCACTTTTGGATGAGGACAAATTTTCAAGTCTTCTAGAGGTTTTGGCAAGATTTGCATGTACATGTGTCATAATTTGTCATAAGATGGGCTGCAAAGAATCTTGCATGTTGTTTGCATGTCTTTGCATGTAAAGTGTAATCGAGAAGTTGTAAGGAATATGTAAGATGTTGTAAGATGTCATAAACAACCAAATCTAATTAGGCAAGAGTTTAGGAACCCAAGAGAAGGTTGGAATGCATTGGACCTCATTTCTTATTTAATATTTTGAAACTCCCAAGGTTGGACATGGGTTTCTCAAGGTGGTTTCAAGAAGTTTTTTGAAACCAAGGATTGTTTTCTCTTTGCTCAATCTCTATTTATTGATGCCTTTTCATTTGGAGAGAGGGGCTTGGAGAAGTGAAGTTTGCATACCCAAATGTTGCCAAAATTGTGCCAGATTATTGAAGACACATTTGTTGTTGGTGTTGCATATAGGATTGAAGAGGAGCCCATGAGCTTCATTTTGATGTAAACCATTTGCATATTTGAATGAAATAAAGTTGTAGGTTTCTCTTTCAGTTTCAGTTCTTTATATGTATTTGCAGCCTTCTTGCATAGCATATTTTGCATTTTTGTAAATAGATTTGAAAGGGAGAGTCTCCCTTTTCATCATTGAGTCATTTTTATAATTTTAAGGTTCAAATGATAATACAAAGCCTTTTATCTTTTAATTATTTTATTTTTTGTTCAATATATTTTGATAAATAATTTATAGTGTTGAAAGGCATTCTACAATAGCAACAAGAGGTGGAGTGTAATGACATAAGCTTGCTAACAAAAACTCTTACCTTTTATCTTAAATTTGATAGTCATTTACATATCATAATCTTAATATTTAATTAGAAACACAATATTTCCAAAATAAACACCACATAAAAACAAATATATGCTCTGATCAAAATTATAATTTTTAGATAGATATATAAATACTATTTATTATTTAAAAACTAATTAATTAATTAAAAATATATTTTTTAAATTAATCTATTTCATAATTAAAATTTAACTATTTTTCTTAAAATTATTAGTGATCTCTTTAAAAATATTTAATAATTTTTTTATTATTAATGAACTTTTAAATAATAATAAAAAGTTTAAAATTTAAATTAAAAAAAATAGATGAAAATAATTGATTTTTAGAAATTAGAATTAGCAAATGATGACTTTTTTAAAAGTAAAATTAAAAGTTACATATAAAAATTAAAAAATTGTATTATAAAAGAAAAGTATACAATGCAGATAAAAAAATTATACATATCTATATATAATAAATATAGTTCAAAAATAAAATAAAATAACTTTCAAGTAAATAGAATAGTTCCAAATTAATATCTCTCCACATTTCTTTAAATAAATATATTACACTTTCATAAATCTCTTTTAATTTTAAGATTCTATTTTTGAACTCATTATAATATTTTACACATAAAGACTTCTCATTATTTACAACTCTGATTTTACATTTATTTAAAGACTACCTTCCAAACATTTTTTTTTTTATTATAAGTCTAAGAGCTCAGGCTAAAATATTTAATCTTTGACATTGATCTTAAATAAATTGAGCTTACAATAGATCACAAGAATTCATTAAATTTCATAAACTTGTTGTTGGGCGCACTTTTACCTTACTCTCAACAAATGAAAACTATTGAATCATCTTTCTTAATGTGCATAAATTATTGGATATATTTGTGATAAATTAACTAATAACATTTTTATCTACTATTTTGGATTAGTAGTCATAGGATTGAAATATTTTGTGAATCATAAATCCTACATTTATTAAGAAAGAAGTATCATTTCATCTTTTGGTATTATGATATATCCAAATTGATAGTTATTTTCTTAAATATTATTAAATATTATGTAATAAATAAATATATTATAATTTTTTAATTTTTAACAAAGTAATTATTAATATTTTTAAGAAGGTAGTTTTTCAAGTTTACATCTATCAATAAAGGTAACTATCATTTCCTCTCCGACACAATTAAAGTCTTGTCTTCTAGAAGATGAATTAAATGTGTTTGAAATAGACTTAAAACAAACCCTACATATGCCAACAAAGAAGTGTACTATTTATTTTCCAACACAATAAAATACTAATATTTAGAAGACTAATTTAATGAAGTCTACATCAATAAAAAAAATGATAATGAGTAATTCTTCTCCAATATAAAAAGTCTCGTTCGAAATAAGACTTAAATGAAATCTATATCTATTAATAAAGAAGGCAATCATCATTTCCTTTCAACACATTCAATTTTTCACCTTTAAGACAACTAATTCAATAAAATCTAAATCAATCAATTAAGTAGGTAATCAACATTTTCTCTCTACACAAAAGTCTTTTCCTTGAAAGCTATATTATTTTTTAGAAAATGAGTCACGCCCAAATCATAGATGAATTGGTCACCAAGTGAGTTGGCAGTTGAGTGGTCAAGCATCCCAACAAAAATGGGTAGCCCTTGGCTTTAATCCTAGGTGTTGAAAAAGTTTCATATGCTATATAATAGTCAAGTCCGCCAAGGCTAGGCTAGAAACCCTCAGCACGTGTAGTGTGACTTAAGGAAGTTGAAAGAAAATGAACCACCTAATCATAGATGAATAGGTCACCAAATAGATGGTCGTAGATTTGACTCCTACCAGATCAAAAAAAAAAATAACATAAAAAAAATCTACATACCAATTCAACAAAAATTCAGATTACCCTCTATTGTGAATTAGCCATATAAATATGAATTAAATAAACTCTAGAACACTTGTCGATAATAAACATTCAACAAAACTTATTAAAAGTGAAATACAAGGAGCCAAGAAAAGTTCAGGAAAGTATCTGCCTTTTTTAAACCATAATAAAAGCGACTGAGGATTGACATCAAGCTTATGAAAACAAAACTGGCAGTCCAGATACGTCCATAACATGAAACTGAAAGAAATCGAAGACCATTAAAACAAAATTTCTACCACAATGTTGCATGTTACTGATACCATGACTAATACACACATATTTGGTGAAGCAAACTCATAATATAATTTTGTTGTTACAACTTATTTATGGAGCTAAAACTATGCTATTACGTACAAACTGAAAGTGATTGAACAAAGAAATAGCTACCCTAGTGGGAAATCCAAGTGTTTAAACACTTACAATCTAATGAGAAGAGTATACCCCTCTTGGAAGACTAAGAATAGGTGGTCCATGGTTTGTTGTTCTTTGTGGAATATGACAGATATTTGATCTAAATTGAGGCAGGTATCCTCAATGATGTCATCTCAATACATTGTTTCCCATGTTTGTTCTTTGGAAGGAAACAAAGGCTCTCTATCCAAACTTGAGCACCCACCAACCTCTAAGGTAGCCTAAGAAGTCATCATGATTTACAGTTGCAATGAACTCTTACTAATATGATCTCTCGTTTAAAAGGCATTGCTTTATTTTCTCCCTTTCTAGGTGTGTTTTCCATGTAACAGTTATCTTTTCTTATATCTCCTCATAAAAAGTATGGAACGTTTTTCAAATGAGTCAAAAATCAAAAAAATTAAAGATACACATGATCCTAAATCTTTAACATGCGCACGATCCTCATAGTCTATTAAAAACATAGAGTATACAAACTACTCTCTTCACAGGATGATATTTTTTTTTATATTAAACTCCTCATCATAATAGTCCATGAAATCCAACTAAGAGAAATTTTAATTTGGTACCTCTATTTCTTCAAATATTAAGTTGCAAATTGTTAAATTGGGGAAATTTTAATTGTTGTCTATAAAGAGTTAAGGTTTTAATAGGTTTGTTGAAGTTTAATATTTGACCCTCATAGTCCATTAGGTCTTGTAAAATAAAGATTCAAAGCCTTCTACAAGAGAATTACAATAATGTCAAAATTTAATGATATTATTCATGCAATATGTGCAACCTTCAAAAGCTTACAATTATATATGAACCTAAGTATTATTGAGATTTCAAACCTAGGTATTTCTAATTGTTGTGTATATAGAGTTAAGGTTTTAATCGGTTTGTTGGAATCTAATATTTGACCCTCATAACCCATTAGATCTTGCAAAATAAAGATATTTCTTCTACATGAGATTTATAATGCCAAAATGCAATGGTATTAGTCATAAAATATGTGCAACCTTCAAAAGCTTACAATTACATGTGAACCCCTTGATTATATAGAAGAGTGGTGATATGAGAAGGTAGTTGTGGACGCTACCACCTTACATGTCTATAGGACATGTGTCCCTAATGTGTCATGTGCATAGGATGATGCAGGAGCATCCGGCTCCAAGAATAAAATGTATATACTAGCAGAGTTGATTAAAGAGGAGAGAGAGCCAAGTTGAAATATAATTAAAGATGCAAGAAGGCATTACTTGTGAAGAATTTGTAGAGACATCACAAAATTATGAAAGATAAAAACCAACGCTAAGGAAGACGAAGGGGCATGCTAGCATAAGAAGAAATAATTTTAAAAATGTAGAGGATGGGTCCAGTGGTACTTGGAGAGGTCGCACTAGGAGAGAAAGGAGGGAGGCGCTAGTATTAAAATTACGTTGCAGGCCAAGTTGAGAGGGGAGGCGGCCAGTTAGAGAGGGATGCAAACAAGAGAAAGTGGAGTCTGCCATAAGGAAAGAGTGAAGGTAGAGTGAACTAATGCAAGCAAAGATGCATCGCAAGATTAGTGAGGGGGAATTGACAAGCATAGAGGGTAGTCGTGTCATTTGAGAAAATGATAGCTTAAACAAAATGCAAGTTTGAATGATGAGGACATAGGTTGTGACAGAGAAACTAGTCCAAAGCTCAAACCCAAAATGATTGTTGAATTCACTCAAAACTAAAGTAAAGAATGTCGAGCATATTTAAATGGGTGACATGTGGATTTGTAATCCATGTATATGCCCATGTTCAGCTTGTGAATATATGAGATTATGAGATAATTAAAATAGATAATTTTTTGCAGACAGTTGATATGTACTTGGTTTTATGAATGCAGAATTATCATTGAATTGAAGTTGTTATTGAATTCTTTATGGATGTAAAATCAAAATTTGTGTGATTCAATTTTGTTAGAGTTATTATTGTTGTGCGAATGTGTGAGGTTTTCTACAAGATAGGTATTGCCTCCTATATTATTTAGTATCAGAGCTAGAAGATCCTGAGTGTGCAGAGTATGCACCAGGAACATGTCATTTCTTTGTTGTGTTAATTCTTTGGACAGCGAACCATTTGCAAATCAAGTTGCAACAATTAGAAGAAGGACAAGGGGAGATTGAAACATTTCAAGGCATGAAGAAGCAGATTGTTGGTGGCAAGATGAAATGGAAGAATGTTGGCATTGACCAACTTAAACCAAAAGTGAAGATGAAAGAACCAGGGCATAGAAACTACATGAAGGAGAATTTCATGGTTGTTACATTCAATCCAGGAGGACTTGGACTTCTTTTGGTTGGAGAGAATGGTGCAAGAGCACCTTATCATGAACATGCTTCAAGGAGGCAACTTCAATTTTTTTTATTTAGGTTTAATGTCATGATGTTGTCATAAGTGGCTGGTGTGTTTTGAGTCATATTTGGTCATTTTGGGCCTTAAGTGTAAAAAGTGCAAAATTGACAAATTGTTGTCATGTTTAAAAATTGTAAAAAAAAAATGCAACAAAATTCCAAATTGGAGAATATGAAGGTTAAGTAGTTAGGTAGTTAGTTATAGGGATTAGAAATTCTTTTTAAAGGGATTTGATAAATCTCAAAGGTCGAGGAAGGTCTAGGGAAGGTGTATGATTGAAGAATCAATAAAAATACTCAGTTTTTAGTGAATTTTCTATGTTTTCAAAGTTGTGGACCATTGTACAGCCACATTTTATATCAGAAAACTTTCCTCCTCCATTATAGAAGATAGCCACATGATTCTACTTGTAAATGCATTTTGTTTCATTAAAAATCATTAAATTTTGAGAAAGTTCGAGGTTTTGGCTTCAGCCGGGTGAAATCCTCATTAGGGTTAACAGTGAGAAGATTAATTCATGTTTCTCTTTTGTTTGGTGGTGAAACTCCTTGGTTTTTGGTGAGAATATCTTGTTTTGTATATTCTTTCATATTTTCTTGGTGTCAATTCTTCATGGCAAGGATTTCATGGTGAAATGTTAAGATTTTTGACTGAAAATTTGTACATTGTTTGTTACAACAAGACTTTAAGATATTTTGGCCTAGGGTTTGTCAAAGTAAGCATGGGAATTAATTTTTTATGCATTAATGAGCAGGATCAAGTCTAAATACACCTGTTTGAGGCATTAGATCAGTCACTTGGTGCTTGGAAGCATGATATCCATTAACCCTATTTGGCATAAGGCATAAGACCTAATTAGGCCTAATTTTGCAACATTCAGTCCTAGTTTGATCAAATTTCTCCAAACAGCATATGTTAAAGTTTTGATATGTGTTTAATGCATGGAAAGGGGTATCCTAAGTGATAGTTACAGTTGGAAATAAAGGTTTGTATTTGAAATTATCTCTGACAGTATGAAGACAGAGTGCTACAAGGGTAAGGACAGTCATAGTGAATTAGTGAAATATGGAAGGGAAAAATGAAATATTGATTTGTTTTGTTGAATCTAAGGTATTTGATAGATTATAAAGATAATGGTGTCCCTGTGTGAGTCAGGTCAGTGGAGAATCTCATTTGTTTGAATAATCAACTATTGGAGAGTGCTCTAATGAAGGTCCTTGAACTTTTCTAACAATGAATTGTTGATTATAATTGTAAAAGCTTAGATTGGTCATTCTTATATGAATAAAAGTGGTTTTGAAGGATACAAAGATAATCGGAAATCTTAATGCAAATTTAAGCATTTGAATGGAAGGAAAGGTAACTAGAAATGAGTTATCAAATGAAGACGTCTTGAGTTTTTCATAAATAAGATTGAAGTGATTATTTTCTCTATTTTGTCTGCATCAAATTGTGGGTAGAGGAAGTGTAGTTGTGAAGAGCTCATGTGAAATGTTGCAAGTGAGAGAAGTCTTGATTAGTTAGAGATAGAGTTGAGAAGAAAAGTGAAATCATAGATTTTGAAGAGGTGATACAAGTTGTGAAATATTACTTCAAATGAGATGAAGATATGTGTGTGGAATCTTGTGCTATGGGATGGTTGGAGACAATATCAAAAGAGGAAAATTCTAAAGATGATAGCAAATATAACTATGTGAATGGACGGGTTGGAAGTTATGCAACATGGAGAGATTGCAAAGGATGAGTTCACAGCAAAAGCATGCCATAAGGAAGGTGTGAAAAGAAAGGATGAGAAAGATGAAAAGTTATATGTAGTAGTAATTGGGGAAGTGAAAGATGTCAGAAGCGAAGAGAAGACTGTAAAAAAATTATCAAAAATGAGAAGAATGAAGATGCAGCTATGGAAATTGAAGTTGCAATGAAGCGTGAAGAACGAAAAGTTGTAGTTGATAAATGATACGAGAGATGTCGTAGTGAAGAGTGATGTTGCAGCCAAGAAAAAGGATAAGGTAAATAGTATTGTATTTTGTGATGAGAAATCGACATTAAATTCACATGTTGTTGAGGGAAAGAGAGAATATAATTGTAGTTTCAGATGTAAATGTAGATACATTGTATATTTTTTGGTAAATATGGTAGAGGATGTTGTAGGATTTTGGTGGCGGATGGTTAGACGTGGGTTTGAACCTACAGAAGAGGAGTGTAGAAAGCATTTTGTAGAGGAGATCGAGCTTTGGTGGACATGAGTCCACGAGGGGGAAAGGGAAGAAGATGCAGAGTTGGCAGAGGATGGAAAATGTTCTGGCAAGATGCTAGAAGAAGAGGGAAAAAATAATTTGTGGGTATCAATTTCAACATGGGAGTATGCTGCAAGTTGTTCACTTGGAATAGTAGTTCTACTACTCTTGTGAGCCTATGCTCACAAAATTTTTACTAGGTGCATCTGATGTAGGAACATCTGACTCAAAGAATAAAATATAAATAAAATGTATATACTAACAGAGTCGATTAAAGAGGAGAGAGAGCCAAGTTGAAATATAATTAAAGATTCAAGAAGGTGTTGTGTAGAATTTGTAGAGACAACACGCAATTATGAAAGATAAAAACAAACACTAAGGAAGATGAAGGGGCACGCCAGCATAAGAAGAAACAATTTTTAAAATGTAGAGGATGGGTCTAGTGGTAAGGAGAGGTTGTGCCAAGAGAGAAATGAGGGAGGCACTAGTTTTAAAATTACTTTGCAAGCCAAGTTGAGAGGGGAGACGGCCAATTAGAGAGGGTTGCAAACAGGGGAAAGTGGAGTCTACCATAAGGAAGAGTGCAGGTAGAGTGAATTAATGTAGGCAGAGATGCATCGCAGGTGTAGTGAGGGGGAATTAATAGGCATAGAGGGTAGCAATGTCATTTGAGAAAATGATAGTTTAAACAAAATGCACGTTTGAATGATGAGGACGCAGGTTGTGGCAGAGAAACTAGTCCAAAGCTCAAACCCAAAATGATTGTTGAATTTACTCAAAACTAAAGTAAAGAATACCGAGCAGATTTAAATGGATGATATGTTGATTTGTAATCCATGTATATGCCCATGTTTGGCTTGTGAATATAAGAGATTATGAGATAATTAAAATAGATAATTTGTTGCAGACAGTTGATATGTACTTGGTTTTATGAATGCAGAATTGTCATTGAATTGAAGTTGTTACTTAATTCTTTATGGCTATAAAATGTAAATTTTTGTGATTCAATTTTGTTAGAGTTGTTATTGTTGTGCAAATGTGTGAGATTTTCTTCAAGGGAGGTATTGTCTCCTACGTTATATGATAAGTGTGATAAAGGTGTTATGTGCACATGAGTTAGGTATCTCAAAAGGTGAGTACATATGTCTCAACCACATGGGGTGAGAAAATAGTTAAAAAAGAAAACCTAAGTTGGAACCTAACTAGTATGAATAGGACTTTGACTAGAAAAGGCTAAAATATAACTAGTTTTACAATGTCTTTGTTTATACCAACACCCCCATTTAAGATCAACTTAGGGAGAAATGAATGTAATGATAATGAGTCCTAGCTACTAGGCCATGTTAGGTACCCATATACAAACAAATTTCTCATAAATAGGGTAAAGGAGAAAATCTAGTTGAAAATAAAACTTCTCTCCTAAAGGCAAAAGATGCATAAAATATATACAAGTGAAGAAGAAAGAATAACTTAACATGACCCCCCAAGGACTATTTCTAGTAAAAAATTAAAATAAAATCTCCCCTCATAGAAGAGAATAGAGAAAGAAGGTCTAGGTGACCCCCACAAAATGTGAAAAGGAAATAAACCCATGCAAGGAAATGTGGCCTTCCAAAGTTTATATGAGAAGAGAAACCATGATCCCCTCAAATTTCCTCTTATAGTGCTACTAGATGCTCAACACTAGATGTTAAATGTTATCCACATTTGTTGAATATTATTTCTCTCCTTGGGAAGAAACAAAACCATATATAGGAGTACACAAGAAGAAGAGTGAATGTCTCTAAATTCAACACATGATCCAAAGATCTAGATGATGCCTTGGATTATGTCTTCAAATACTACTCAAATATCTCCAAGCCACTATCAAACTATGACAAAAGAAGAGGAGAATGAAGAGAAATCACATCTAAAGAACATGATGGTGATGCAACTCCATCAAAGATATATCATGAAATAGAAGACAAATGTCTTCAATTGTATCTTTCAAATATATATTATAAGACTCTACAAATAAGGATGATATGTCTAGTAGAAATATATTCCAATGAAGTGGATCTAAAAAAATGGTATCAATATCCTAGTGTAAAGAATCACTAGAAGACATAGATGAATCAACACTAGATTCAAATGTAGCAATAGGTGAGGATGGGAGAGATGATATCTTAATTCAAGTCATCAGATTACATTAGGCATCCCCAAATAATATTGTTGTCTCACAATATGTCTAAGTGAGACAATATGATGATTTTGTAGGTGTTGGACTAGCAAAGCAATATTATGATCTAAATAAATTTATTTCATTTCAATATTTTATTTTATTAATCATTCATCTTTAATATAATTTTTCTTTCCAAAGTAACCACATTTTACCTTCAATTATGTTGGGGAATGTTATATAATACTCATATGGAAAGGAGAGAGTGGGAGACATGATTATCTTACCCAAGATAACTCAACCAAGAAAAGTAATAAAAAATAAATGTAGAACCACAATATTACCCCCCTTGAGTTGACCAATCAATGAATCCCTCTAAGTTATTTACAAAAATAGTTCAAAAATGTGGAGTGTTGTAGGGTTGCTTTAGATTCCTAGATTTAAAGACAATGATTATGGTGCAAATTTGCTTCAAATCCCAAAGTATAAAGAAGTGGATTACAATCCAAAATGGTAGAGTCTAATATCCTATGGTAGGTAAATATCTTCAAAGATATGATATATATTTTGAAATTCCAAAGTAGTTTCAAGTGAAAATTTTATGTGAGATTCAAGCTTCAAATTTAATTTGTAGGTCACATTGCTATGCTAGATTGCAAGTTCAAAGTTTGGCACTAGATTGAAAGTAGAACTTCAAAGCTAGATTGTAGGTTGAACTCACATACAAAATTATAATTTTGACTTTGGCATCAAATTGTAAGTTGAAATTTCATGCCAAATTGCAAGACAAACTTTTGTATAAGATTTTAGGACTATCTTCAATGTGCATGTGTAGTCCAAAGTTTGGTGTTGATTTTCAATTTGAAGAGAGTCATTAGCACAACGGTTGGGTAAAAACTTAATAGAAAAAATATTTTTTTGAGTTACAAAATGGGCTCAAGAGTTTGATGTGACAATAAATAAGAGTTTGAGATGGTCAAATCCTTGGTAGTGCCTTGCAACTTAATGAATACCTACCAAAAAAATTGAGAAATTGAGAACCTTTGTAAAAAAAAACACTTCCAAACCTAAGAAATGAGTTTAAAAACTATAGATTACAAATGTATAAAAAAAATTAAAACTCCAAATTTTAGATGTGTAGAGTGCTTCAATGGCAACAATATTAGGTACCTAAAACATCCAAGAAATAATAGAAAACTAGAGTTAGATCTAAAATAGTCAAGCAATGTCAAGGTCAAAAAAGCTCTAAAATTTATTTGTGAAACCAACTGAAAACTCTAGTTTGACCACTACAACTATTGTATGATGTATTATGCCAAAAAAAAACCCTTTTATTTGAGGAGTTTACATACTCAAGGCTTTGGTACCATGTTGGACTTTGATTTTCCCCTCATAGCTTATTAGATCCTATAAAACAATAATATGCCTTCTATAAGAGATTTATAATAATGCATGGAGACACCTAAAATATTCCCTAGGTCTATTCACTATCACATAGTTCAAGCCAACCTAATATATCACCTAATCCCTATTCAACTAAATTCATCACCTAGGCTTCTGTCCCATTACCTAGTCCTAATTAACCTAGGAAATATCCAAGTTTCACCTAAACTCTCTCACTTAAATTAAATAATCATATTATTCAATTTATCACCTTTTCCATCTCTTCACAAATAATTAAATACCTATTTCCACCTATTATCCACCTCACCCATGTGGTTAAAATAACTAAATAATATTATTTAATAAAGCATATATTCCCTCACCACTTTCTAAGAATAATGGGGCCCTAGGAACACTTGTCCTTGTTCTCCCATTATTCTCTCAACACATTCCAAGAATACTGGACACATAAGAACACTTGACCTTATGCTCCCATCATTCTCTCAACACATCCCAAAGTTATTGCCTTCTTAGGTGTACACGTCCCTAATTTCCCCTATGCCAACAACTACTTACTAAATTTGGTAAGTTAATCCTATCCATTCATATTCTAACTACATCTTCACCCTTCATCCTCTACTAGAACCTATAGAATTCCTCTAAACCATTCTCCACCCTTTATCTCAAAACCAAATCTTGACCATCCATTCCTTCTCCCAAAAACCTATAAATTCAAGCATGCTATCTCTCATTCACATCCATTATCACTTATGTTGAGTATAATTTTTCAAATTAGTGATCTTCAAGCAAAGAGAGCATCCACATTCTCATTCATCAAGGAGCAAATCATTCAATAATGGAGGCTTTTGGTAATATTTATGTTGGTTTTAATGTTATTATCTTGTTTTTCTTTCATTTTAGAGCTTTATCTAAAGGTTTATAGTAGTTTGAAATAGGAACTTGCATACTTGTTTTGTTTCCATTTGTATTTTTAGATTAGTACTCACATTTTGGCAACTCTAATGGGGATTTTACCCATATTTCACTCCATTTTTCATGTTTGTATGTCTTGTTGATTTGTACTAATTTTTTTTAAGGCCTTTTGAGTGGGTTTTAGTGATCAAGTTTTTACAAGTGACTCTAAGGGAAAAATAGAGTGCACAGTTGTGATCAAGATGGTCAAAAAGATGAATTTTGACATAAAACACTTGATATTTCATTGATGAAAAAAATGAGGTTTTGTAGGGTTGCTTAAAGGTACATTGCATGGAATATGTATTGTATGAAATTTTACAAACAATGTTGTACCACTACAAAGAAAAAAAAAAGGGGGTATATACATAGATTTTTTATTTTTGTGCACACAAAAGGCTTTAACATATACTCAAATTTTTTTGCAAGATAAGGATACTCATAAAATCACTGAAATATATACATAGTCTGGGGTATACTCACAACGGCATGAATATATACACAATTCATGAAAAATTGTACTTTTTTTAATAAAAAATGTAGTATTCCACCCCTCTTGACGAAATGCTTACACACAATTTTAGGACTAATTTTTGTTTTTGGTTTGTATTTATTCCCTTGTTTCTGAGTTTGTTTGTCAATAATGCTAAAAAGGTACTAAAAAGCATATACATATGGTGGAAACTCCAAATAAACTAAACTATTGAGATAACCTTGAGTAAATTGCTCAGTTTAGAAGGAAAATATGATTTATTCATTCATTTCATGATAGGATACATACAATAGATGCTTAACATCATATTTAAACTAAATACATAACATACCATTTTAACTTGCAACCATGCAGCACTGTGAATAGTAATTTACTATAGTAACAAACCCCAATAAATTGCTCACTCCACATGAAAGCCAAACTTCTCCACCCTAAATCCAATATGGGAAGCTTCCTTGGACTAGGGCACCCCTTTTTGGAAAAATAGCAACCTCTTAGAAGATGTGTTTTTTTTTTCCTTTTTCTAATTAAACCCTCAAGAGAGGGAAGGTTGGTTGTAGCTCTTCAATTCAATCCAAAAACTCTTCAAAATGCAAGCAGCCCCTTAGCAAACAATGATGAAGTCAATGGCTGCCAACCCCACTCAAAAATCAGCTCAAAAACTTTGCTCCTAATGTCACCAAAATTTGCATTCAAATTCAGCCCAGCAACCTTAAGGTGGTTTCACACCCTCGAGCAGCTCAAATACGAAGAACCAAGCCCCCTCTAGGCTCACAAACTGTAGAAATCAGGAAACCCTTGCCTCCCTCTTCCTCCAAAGCCAAACTCACATTTCAATGAAGCCAAAATAACCAAGCATGACTAATTATGTTATTATCTTCTATTTCACCCTTTTCGCCTAGTGAATAGTGTCAAATAAAATAAAGTGACACCCTCCAAATAAAAGACACATGGTCCCTAGGCAAAAAGGGTGAAATAGAAGATAATAACATAATTAATCACCTTCAACAAGCCAAACACCACAATTTACCTTGTCACTGAACTTTGGGGATCAACACTACTGACAGACAACCCGATGACCATCACAAATGAGCCTCTATCCAGAATCATTAGCCTATGAGGTTCAGCATAATAGGCTAATCCATTGATGTACAGATGTCTAACTAGAAGGGGACATCACAAATGAAATCTTGTAGTCTATGGGGTTACAAACACAAGGTATATACATAGCATAGCGAGGTGTTTAAAATTTGGGTGGATTTGGGGGATTCCCCATTTAAATAGATAAATTTGAGCAATATATATAGTTTATTCTAGTTTGATGGGATCCCCTAGAATTGGAGGTTTAAACCAAAGGATTAAATTGTTTATCATTCTATTTTGAAGTCCACCAAACATTTGAATTAAGACATATTTAGAGTTATTATCAAATCCACTCTTAAAAAATTTTAAGCCATGTTTGGAGTCTGAGTTCGTGCTAAGTTTTAGCTTTTTGGAGCCCACAATCATCTTAAGGACTAGGGGCCCTATGAGCCATAAGGCCCCTTCACACAACCCATTGGCCCTCAGTTCTTTCCAGGCAGTGGGGATTGAAATTTAGACACCAACCTTTTTTTACCCTAGCGTCAACCTACAATCACGTGGGAAACCAAGAGCCACCAGGGGCTTAAGCCCTAACTTAACCCCTTCACAATTTCATTAAAACCACCTATTAGTTAAATCGCTCTGAATTTTGTAATTTTTATTAGATTTTTGAATTTTTATAGGCATTAAAAAATTGGTTCCATCACGGATGTTGCGGTGCAAGTATTTTTTGCAATTTTTTGTCTAAAATTCAGGTATTTTCTTCCAAAGTCATGTTTTTATTTTCAAACTTCATTTTTTCATAACTTTCACATTTCATTAAAACCACCTATTAGTTAAATCGCTCTAAATTTTGAATTTTTATTAGATTTTTGAATTTTTATAGGCATTAAAAAATTGGTTCCATCATGGATGTTGTGGTGCAAGTATTTTTTGTAATTTTTTGTCTAAAATTCAGGTATTTTCTTCCATCCAAAGTCATGTTTTTATTTTCAAACTTCATTTTTTCATAACTTTATTTTGTGTGTTTTGTTTGTTTTGTTTGTTTTTTTGTTTTCTCATATTGAAATTGGGATAAGATTTACTTCACATTTCGATTTGGGATAATAATTTACAAGTGTATTTTAAACCCCAAGCACACTTATGTATTGTCATAACCCAATTTTATTGCATTTTTAATTATAATATGATAAATTGAATTATTGAGGAAATTCAAAATGTTGAATGGAAATTTTGTTATTTTTGAAAAGATTGAAAGAAGTTGACCGCCGTTGACTATGTGATCTTTTTGAATTATCTTATATTTTATTATGAATTGAATGATACTGATGAATTTTTAAGTGCAAGTGTGTACAATTGTAGGGTGACAAGTTGAAGGATGAGAACATTGTTGAAGTAGGATCATTTAGCTGGATCAAACGGTAAGCTTGATGGAATTTGGGTGCACACACCACAAAATAGCATGATAACTGCATTTAAAATTTATATAAGAGAATTATATTTATCTAAATTAAAATGATTTGATGATTGAAAATATATGCTTGTGAAAAGTAATACATGTGAAATAATTATTTAATTGCCTATCTTAATCTTGTGTTTTGAGAATTTGAAAGAAAATGATAGTATAACTTGACATATAAATGAATGTATATATTTTGAAAAAGGATTTTTTAATGGATAAGAAAAGCCACTTCATTTGAAAAATTGATGCTTGAAATAAAAGTTTGTTTCTATTTAAAAGTTGATATATGAACATATGAACATCTATAAATAAACATATATATACACGTGCATATATGTACAAACACATATATATAGATACTAAAGAACGTACATATGTGTGTGAATGTATATGAATGTCAAAATATATATATATGGTATATATATATACATAGATATTTATATTTCTTAACAATTGAATTTGAAATCAATATTATCATTATCGAATTGATGGAATTTAAATAAAAAATCATGAGAAAATATTATGAGGTCATGGCCTATACCCAATTTAAGGCAATATTTGAATTTGAACTAGTGGGGGGCAACATAATTAATGATATTTATGAATGAAATTTCCCATGATATTTCAAACTAGTATTTAAGGGAAACATGCAATTTCTAATTCGGTAACATAAGAATACTAGGAAGAAAATTGACTGGGGGTCAAAGGTGGCATCAAGAAAATTAGGGAAAAAGGAAAGCAATGGCATCGACTCACTAGGAAAAATAGGGGACGACCCAAGAAAAGTCATTAACAGAGGTAATCTCTTGTTTGTTGCTGATTATGAGTGATTTTTCATTGCTAGATATTGGAAACTATCATTTTTCCTTCTTAGATGTCAATTTTATTTGATTCCATATAATACCCATTCTCTGCATTGTCACTACTTGTTTTGCACTAGAGAGAATATACCATAACTCTGTATTTCCCTTCATCAGCATCATTGACCAATCACGGCTATATCATGTATGCAATTCCTTGTATAACCATAATCTTATTGCCATGCATGTAACATACTAACCCTTTTTCAAGGGTAATCAGATGAAATCTGATAGCTGAAATGATTGTTTGCTTGAACAATATAGTATCATCATCATTTCCCCTTAGAGGGAAATCTTTATATTTTATTTTGTTGTTATATTCTTAAAATTTAGTTATGTTTATTTTACTGTTGGCTAGGCTGAGCAACTGGAAAACCCGAAATGGGGTGCAATGGTTGCTTCCATCATTCATAGGAACGATGGCATATATCTCATGTCGTAGTTAAATATGCCTGATGCATGTTCTCCTTGAATATTGGGGGAATGAACATGTTATTTCATTTTATTATGTGGTGTCGATCCTTAAGATCGATCATAGTCTTCTAATGCTCATAAATTTATTTGCACTCTGAACGATTCTCCACACTGTTTTCATGTTGAGACGCCTCACAGGATGACTATACCAGTCTATATTTTTTTTGCACTAATCATTCATAGAACGATGTTAAGAATATATTCATCAATCGGTTGTCAAATTGGTGAGTCGACTATTTGCCTTTCTTAAGATTCGACCAATGTTTTGATGGTAATAAGAACCTAAAAATCACATGACTGCTAGTCATTCTCAGAACAACTATAACTCAAAAAAAAATCCATTACAGTCACTCTTATATTTCGGGTCTCTTCGAAGACATCCAACAAAATTGTTCCAATGAGTAAGTGATTGGAAATGACAAGAATTTCATTCAGTTTTCATCAAGTGCACCAAAGGACATTAGTATTATTTAATTTCTTGCTTAAACAAAATGATAAAGCATTGATGAACACATATTAAATAGTTAGCTTGGAACTGATAAAAGGGCCATATTGGCATAATATTTTGTGAAATTTTGTTTGGAGATAAATAGCTCTATATTGCTATAAACAATATTGTTTTGATTATAATATAGTATTTGAATTGCTGCCAGTAGTATTGACTAATGATAAACAACATTATATTGCTATAAACAGTGAGTCTTTATTTGTAAATAGCATCATTTTGTAATTGTTAATTTGTAAACAACATCATTTTGTAATTGTTAATTTGTAAATAGCATCATTTTGTAATCGTTTATTTGTAAAAAACATCATTTTATAATTGTTTAGTTGTAAACAACATTGTTTTGTTATAAAACAATGAGTGTTTATTTTTAAATAGTATCGTTTTGTAATAAATTGTTACTGTTTAGCCACAAATAGCATCATTTTATTATAAACAGTGAGTGTTTATCTGTAAATAGCATAGTTTGATTATCACAGATTGGTTTTGATACAATGACACAACAGTAAATGTGAGAAACTGTTAAAACAAACTTGTTCTAGTTCATTTATTTCTTGAATTTCTGACATTTATGGAACGTAAAATTATAACATTATTTGAATGATAACAATCTAATTTAATGGTTTTTATTTCAGAATGTATGCACAAATTTATAACTTAAGTTGGCAGATATATGTGTATGCACATAGACCTCCGTCTACGTACATACATATACTTGTGGCATACCTTATTTTGTTACTTATTTAATTCATTCTTAAATGAATAATAATTTGTGTTGAATGTAATCATGTGTCATGTGTATGATATGACTGGATACTATATTGATTAGTTCTATTTGAATCATTTTTTTGATTATTTGTATAATGAGGAAATAAGTAGACTAGATTAATTTTCCATAGATATGTGTGTAAATAATATTCTCTTAATTGAGTAGAACAACAAAACCTAAGTAGACTAGAGCACCTCAAGGTAGATGATGCTAGAGGGTAGATAGTTGTTATAGAATAATTGTGTTGTAGAAAGTTACCTTCCAGGATAGATGCTGAAATGGAGTTCAAAGAGTATAGGTTTTTGCTTTTACTAAAACCTATTGTTTGTTGTTGCAACATTATCCTTATGCTTGGCCAAGCAATTAGTTCATTATGTATGTATGGACTTTGTGATAACACTCTCTACCATTCCTAGCATAGTTCTTGAATTTTTCTAACTCATAGATAGAGATGCATGTAGATGTTTGGGCACGCACTAGATTCCACCTTGTAGATTGTTCTTTTGCTAAGATTTCCATGCAAGGCCAGGTATTCTTCAAGTTGGAAGAATTTTGGGGAAGTGTAAGCTTTTTGGTTGGGCAGTAAAGTGCTTCAACCATGTTCTCATCCACCAGTTGAGGCGAGCATCAAAAAGAAACCTTGGATGTTTAAAAGACTATCTTAGTCTATGATGTAACCTTGATGTAAATTTATACATTGTATTGACTATATGGCCTTATGAGCCAAGTCAACTTGGATATTGCAATTGACATTGAAATTTAATATATATGAATCTTTGAATCATTGTAATTAGACAAGTGTTGCTATGATTGACAATAGCTACTTGGTTATATCTTTTTAAAATTTAATATTCAAAATGACACTTACAGTAATATAATTAAGTAATAATTTAGAATGGGTTATTACATTTGGTATCAAAGCTTAGGGTTCAACTCTAGGCCTTTTGAGTCTACCATAGTCTTGACTAGGGGATAGTTGACCCTTGACTAAATTTAGTTATCCTAAGAATTGAATGAGCTTGGATTGAATGCAGGTGTGGGAAGGTCAAAGGCAGGATGAAAGAAAGGGAAAATTGTTAGGACCACAAACAAGAAAGTTGTAATGGAAGAAAACACTAAGACTAAGGTTCAACCCAAGATTCCCGACGATGAGACTCTAGCTCAAGCCCTCATATGACTTAAGCTGGAGAGAGGCAATAATATTGAGAAGTGAACACCCAATATTTCTTAGCTTTTTGCAATCATAGATTGGCCTCTAGGGTGTGGACCAAATGCACCCTTGTTAACTAAGGAGGAAAAGGAGAACCTGCATGCTCAACCATCCTCTTCTTAAAAACTTGATGTAAATTTTGATGAGGACCCAAAGGAGTGTCTTCTTTTTGGTAATGAGAAAACTAAATAATGTAACAAGAAACCTTTGTAAATAAGGCTCTATTGACCCACATTTGATATAAACAAAGCAAGATGATATTTTTGGTGTGTTCAAATGAAGAACTTCAAAATTTGTTTAATGTGCATGAATGTGTATGTCTTCCATGAATAAGGGATATATGCATGTGAATGTAATGTGATGTAGAATAAGAATTTTTATTTGTAGAACCCAATGTTAAGATGCAATAGATGTGAAATGTGATGCAGGTCAAGTGTGAGTTAGCATGGTGACCACCAAACAAGAGACAGGTGGTAGTGGGTCAGAAAATGGACCAAACAAGAGGTTGGAATAGATTTTAGAACTTATGAACTAGAAAGAGGCTTGTATAGATCACATAGAACATGAGGTCTGAGTGGCACGTGAGGATGGGTTTCATAGGAATGCAGAAGTCAATCAAGGGAACAATGGTCCAGGAGAAGGCCCTCGAGGTCAAATTGAGGAAGAACTTGGAAAAGATCTCAAAAGAGTAGCACTGCCTAAGTTTGATGCTAAGGCTATCAGAGCAAGAGTTGAGGCATGGATCATTAAGATAGAGAAATACTTTGGACTCCGTAACCTATCTGACCAGACTAAAGTGGAATGGGCTAAATATTAACTTTCAAGTGAAGCATTGACTTGGTGGGACAATGAAAACTTAGAAAGGAATCTTCAACCTATTGAGATTACTTGGGAACTATTCCTCCAATATTTTAGGAAGAGATGGTTACCATAGCTCTTTTTCGACAAGAAGGTGACAGAATTCCAAAATTTAACTTACGAGAGCATGAATATGACCCAATATTGGGAAAATTTCACCACCTATTGAAGTATGTGCCCCAATATCAAGGAGATGAACATTTTTGTATCTGGAAGTTCATACTGGGACTTAGACCCCACATAGGAGAAAAAGTAGGCATGCATTATCCTCTTACCATGAACGAAGTCTTCCCATAGGCCACCAAATAGGAGCAAAAATTGTAGTAGTTATCCAATTAATGTTGTCACCAATGACATAGTATAGGTCAACTACACTTGATCCATATGAATTTGAGGCATACTTAATTCACTATATATTAGTCTCAATAAGATCATTCAATGCAAAACTAAACTAAGAATCCATTAAAACTAACATATTAAATCATAAAAGCTTCAAAAAAACACCTATTCTAATCCATTTAAACTTATCCTATTGGGGGAGTGGTGTCACATTGATGTGGAATGGTGACCCTTTCCCAATTTCTTGGATAATGAGCTTCTTTTGATCGATTCTATTGAAGAGAATCAATGAAACCAATGAAATATGTGTGATAAAACATGATTTAAATGCTAAATTAACATGATGAATGCTAAGATGATTGATATGGGTGTATGAAAATCTATTATAAATGTATGCAAGCTTCAAAATATTAAAACCCTAATTACAAAATATGCTAAACTTATGCACCTATGGTATCATGAAAGCTATTAATGGATGATTTAAGCTAATGATGCAAGTAAATTAAGCTAAAAGGATGTTAAATAAGTGATAAGTATGAGTGCAAGTGAAAGTGATTTTAACAACATAAGTTTGCTCTTAAAAGATGGATCCATTTGTCTCCAAATAGTAACCTATTTATAGGACAAATGAGAAATGGAAGGTTGAGATTAAAAAGGTTAATCAATGGCCAAAAAAGAAGGAAGAATGAAACATGGATGATGAGAATCAATTATCACATGGATCAAAGAAAGAATCAAAGGTTCATATTCTTTCAAACAAACACACTTTTAACTTGCACAAGAAGTCTTGTAAGTTTGTTATAAAAAAGAATATTCTTTTTTTCAAACAAGTGGAGAAAGAGAATATTCTTTAGGATATTCTCATGGGTGAGGAAAATAGATATTTAGAAAATTAAAACAAAGTTTTAATGTGCAGGAATGTGCAAAGGAGGAATATTCCCTTGAAAGTGAGGGGATTAGATTTAATTAGTAATTTGATAATTAAATAAAGTTTCAATTATACAAATTAGGGGAATTATATGATATTTATTAAATAATTGATTTAATGAAAAAGTAATGGATGAGATTGATTTGATCTATCAATGGTCACAAATGAAAGGAGGATGAAACATGGATCAAGGATTCTCATCAATGGATGAGAATCAAATGTCACATGGATCAAGAAAAGATCAAGGGCTCACAATTATGCAAACAAACACACTTTGCAACAACTTTAAAAGGTTGTTTCAAAGCTTTTTTGGAATAATCATTACCTTTTTTTGGAGGAAAATAGGAGAATATTCCTTTGGAATATTCCCTATGCAAGTGGATGAGATGGAAATCAGCAATTTAGTTAATTAAAACTAAATTTGAATGTGCAAAATGAGGAATGTGAGGATATTCATTAAATTATTAATTTATTTAATGAAAATGGGATTTGAGGATTTAATTAAATAATTAGGATTATTTAATCAAAGAGTGAATAAAGGATGAATCTCGGTGAATTTAATTGAATAATTTGGATATTATTTAATTAAATAAGAGGATTAATGTTAACATAATGAATTAATCAAATAATGTGAGTTATTCAATTAATAGGAGATTTAGGTGAATTTAATCAAATAATTGACATTATTCAATTAAATAGAGGAATTTAAGATGAAATTGAAAGAGATGATTTTAGTTAGCCAATGTGATCCATTGAGACATTTTTAAGTGTCTACATTTTCCCCCTCATTGAAGCAATGTACTTGTTGCATTGGTTCAAAGAGTGATGTTGATTTTGATGTTGATGATGATGTTGATGACGATGCAAAAATGGATATCGATGATCTCTAAGATGTTGACACCCAAGGTAAAGTTGATTGATCTAATTGATTGATTGATAACATTGTTTCAAGGATTCACAACAATGCAAGGATAGTGTTGAATAACATAAGAATTGGTAGGGAAAGATATAGCCCAATGATGATTGATTTGATAAATTGATCAAGATTTGCTAGCAAGGCTAGGAATAAAAAAATTTAGATGATTTGATATCGATATGCTCAAAAGATGGTTGGTTTCCCTCTTGAGAGATCAATCGGATAATCAAGTGTTTCAATCAGGCTCACAATAGGTGAAAAATCAAGTTTATGCTTGAGATGCTTGAGATTTTAGGTTGCTTTTGAATCAAAGAGCTGCAATTTTTAAATTGTTGAGCTGAAGATGATATAGATGCCCCAATATGCCCTAATAGAAGAGGGATTACTAATGAAGAGGATGAAAAATAGTTCCTAGAAAGCTCAGATGTAGATGTAGATAGATTTAATGATGTATAGAAAGTCATCGGCCATGGGTAGCCTCATGTATATTTTGATATATCGGACAAATTCAATACTTGTATAGAATTGTTAGTAAAGATAGAAGAATAAGAAGAATAAGTTGAATGGATTGACCATTGAATTTAATATTGATTTAGAAGTCCACCAATTCCATGTTGCATCGAGACTTTATTAGATATGGTGATGAGATGGATGATTTACTTATTTCATAGGATTGAGATAAAGACTAGTAGTATTCCTTATTTTTGATATAGCAAATAGACATGATGCATCAAGGTATTGATAACCAAGATGGCGTTGTCTCTAATGTGATGGACTTTGACTCTACAAATAGAGAGGATAGTTCTTTTTCACACCTTGACATACAAAAACCTCATTGGAATGTAGCTTAGAAGTTTAGAATATATCAAACCAAAGCATATGTAATAGTCAACATTCTACTCCAAATGACCTCCCTACACACAACAAAGCAAGTATGCACCAAGATTTTTTTACAAGAATACCCCACAAGCATAGCAAACAAAAGATAATGATCGATGCCCCATTCCTTTCTCTCTAAATCATTGAGACATCATTGAGAGGTCCTCAGAATGGGCCAATAAGATAAATCATATGAAAAGATAAAAAAACAACCAGTGCTATCTATATCTCTTGTCAATTTAAATATAGCTAAGGTGATTTTTGATACTAATGTCCATCACAGGAAGGATTCATCCTAGGACATGTTGATCAAGTTTTCTGATTAGAATGAGGTGTTTGGTAAGCCATTGATACAAACTTCACTGACACATTTACCTATGATTTAGACTTTAGATTTTGACACTTAGGTTCTCACTTTATGACTTGCTAGACTTACCTTCTACTTGTTTTGCCAAAGGTTGAAGGTGATGATTGATTTATTATGGATGAAGGTTTATTGCAGGTGAAAGTGAAATGGGATGGATGGTTTTGGTCTTTCTAGAATATTTCAATGTTTTTGGTATTTTGAAAATGTTTTGAGGTTATTTTTGGTCTTTTTGAAAGTTTTTGAATGTTTTGGTTTTTATTTAATTGAGGTTGTTTAGGGTTTTGATTTTTACATGTTTTATATTTTTTGATTTTTTAAATGTTTAGGGGTTTTTTCAAAATATTTGGATGTTTTAAGGCTTTTCCAATATTTGAATGTTTATGGATTTTCCAATTTTTCAACCAAGAACCTAACCTAAAAAACTATCCTAGGGGCCTCGGGGGCTGATCAAATATTAGCCTTGCCTACGTTATACATGCAAAGACCACGTAGTTTGATTGACACGACTTATTAATGATGAGACATAAACAATTGATGGAATGTCATTTTATTATGACAGACTCCTAAATGATTGACCTAGGGTGTCTCAGGGGCACATCAATGATGGCCTTGCCTACGTTCAAGCTTAGAGACTCATAGTTCAACAAGGTACTATTTTTGGATTTTTGATGTTTTGACCTTTTTAGGGATTTTGATATGATTTGGATGTTTTGGATTTTGACTTTACAATTTTTTGAATTTTTTTGGATTTTAGCTATACAATAATTTGGATGTTTTTGGATTTTTTGATTTTGCAAGTGTTTTTGGATTTTGATGAGATTTTATGTATGTTTTTGGATTTTTTATGAGATTTCAAGGTAAATGATACCTAGATCATGATGTCGATGTCGCATTGTGAGATAAAAGACATGGATCAAGAATTATTTGAAAATAAGAGTGCAATAACCTGCCCCTAGTGTCTAGAAATTCTTCATAGTTTAATGAACAAACCAAGATAGGTAATGTATACACAAAGAGTTTAATAGATTTTTATCATACTAGATATGGGCTATGGGACTTCATGAGATAAAATGGTAAAGAGCCTGTCAAAAAATTTCCATGAGTAGAGTTGAAGTATACGCCGAATATTTGTCAAGATCAAGATAAAGTGGAATATCTAGATAAATCTGGATTGGATGGATGGAGGGAACATTGGATTTATCATGACAAGGATGAGATGCTTCTATCTGAGAAGGATCATATAGACACTCAATTCTACTCATAACACTTGTTTTCCAGGTTTTCATCATAGTACTTTCCTAAAGTGCCACCGTAGTGGTTTTCAGTGGAGGAAGATTTTTGTTTTTACTATTTTCTTGATTTTTTTTTAATTTTTAATGATTTTACCCTCATTTGAACCACCTTGTGGTACTGATGTAGAGGCCACTATCATAACATTCCAATGATATCATGCTTGAAGTAGTTGCTTTGCTAAGATACGAGCACTTGAATGCAGCCATGAAGAACTCTGATCTACGTTGTTGGTACTAGAAAGAACCTTGCCTATGTGCTCCCATCACAATAAAGTGTCTTTGAAATCCTTATGATGAAGAATAGTTACAAACATAAGATTAATGTGAGAATTGAATATTGTGAATGGAGTGTATGGTGTCATGCATGAAGGAATATGAGATGGATTGGTTGATGGTTTGGAAGGTCTTTGACTCTCCAAACTTAGGAAGATGAGCAGTGATGGGTGGGAATAGAGGTTTTTGTGGAATTAGGACCAACCACTGGATATACTTCATTCCTTGCTTGAGAAGCCTTCTTTTGTATTTGAGGACACTTTTAATGGATATATTTCCCTTTTTTTATTTTTCCCCATAGTTTCTTTAACTAATGGAGTTTTTGAGGGATGATTTTCTTTATTTTTCTTTGGTATCCATTTGTATTTTCTTTGTCCTTTGTGCTTTACTGCTTCATTTTCTTTGATGATCTTCTCCTTGCTTTGATAAGAACCTTTCTTTTTAGGTTGGTCCCTATTTGAGTATGAGATGATGGGTGGATGATGATTCATGATATGACTAGTTATAGCATTGACTTTATTTTCATCATAAGGATCCTTTGTGCCCATATGTTGATGTTTGTTGTAGACAAGATTTCCCCCAACATTGTGAAGGTATTATCAATACCTAATCATTTGCCCTGATTATGTATCCTTTGATCCATAGCCACTGAATATGACTTGTCATGAACACATTATATTATTATGGGTTCCTATTGTTTAAGAATATAAATCGTTTTCCCTGATTCTATGACATCATTATCTGTTGATACTACTTCAAAAGATGTTGGTATTGGTTCAAAATATGCTAGTGTTGATTCAAAAGGTGTCGATGATGCAAAATCAGTGTAAGAATCAAGAATCTTAATTGTTTCTTGCTCTTGTATGGGAATATCAAGAGTGGGAAACTCTTGTTTTAGATGAAGAACATTTATATGTCCATCAAAAAGCAACATCTCAGGGATGATATCAAGAATATATTTAGAGTTTAAAATAGTTTGGAAGATTTCCCTTAGCTCTTAGTGAAACTCTAGGGATAGGGGTTCTTGATCCTAACTCAATTTGGAGTAACTTTCATTGTCCTTAAGAGCCTCCTCTTCACATGATCCTTGGGTGGATGATATATCATTGATAAAAGACTCTTCGCAACAATTTATGAGTATGGGTGTAATAAGGGATATTTCTTGTTCATTTGGAACTTCTTCAACATGCCCAATCATTGAGTCATATGTGGGAGGGATATCACAATTTGATATCCACTTGATGTCATTACGATATAAAATATTGCTAAATAATATTGATGGATTTGGAATTTATTTTAAAATAGTATCTTGATGTGTGTCTAATTCCTCATGTTGTGATAAATAAATATGTCCCACCATGGTATCATGGGTATGGTTTATGCTTTTTGAGGTTGATACCTTTCCTAAATCTTTTTCTTTTGTATGATCAAGCATAGGGTTTGTGTAAATTTTTAGATTTTCATTCCCAAATTTTTGATCAACATTGATGTCTCCTCATTCATTAAGATCTTCTATTAGATGTTTGAGTCTAAAAAAAATTTGTGTGTTATGACATTTGTATCAATGAAATTCACAAAAATTATCATCTCTATAGCTACAAGGTTTGACTTGTGGCTCTTGATAGTTTGAGAAATCTAGGAGTGTGAGGGGACTTCATAAAGTTGGAATGGAAAGCAGCTTCACAAGCGTACCTGCAAAGCAACATGTTAATATGCAGATAAAACATGTTAGAAATTAAAAATTAGCCACACAGGAAAACAAGAAAACAGTCATGCAGACAATCAAAAAAATTGAAGGAATGGCTTTCAAAGGAGTCCCCCCAAAACCCTTCAAAAGAAAAGGGGTTCACTCAGGGGATGTGTTGTTTGAAAGTGAGAGAGATTTTTTTGCAAATCAATTCAATATCAAGGAGTCCTTTCAAAATATTTTCACTTCATCAAGGAATTTAAAAGGAAGAAAATGCCCCCTCATGAGGGGATGGTCAAGGATTCTCCCGCAGGAAAATTTTCCCCCTCCTTAGAGGAAAGTTCTTCAAGTTCTTTCTTTGCAAACCCATGACGAAGGAAACACATTTTGCTAGGGGTCTTTTTTGAGAATGTGATTTTTGAAAATATTTTTGAGAAAAGATTTGTTGGCCACCGAATGTGTTTTTTGAAAATCAAGATTGACATGATAGCTCCCCTTTAGGATGGTGTGTGTTAAATGCAGAGGTACGTGACATCCTAAGGAGAGAAAAGAAAGAATGAAAAAGTGATGTGGCCTGTGAAACATAGCAAGATGTCACCATGGTAATGTTGTTGCGCATGTAAGGGACAACACGTGAGCACCACAACATCACAAAACAAGCATGAAAGATAAGAGAACAACAATGCAAAGAAAAATAGCAACATCACAAACAAGGGACATAGGGGTGATCTAATATCTCAGGGTCAGAGCTGCTCATAAATATATATAGGTATAATAATAGTATATTAATGAACTGTCATCAACCCCCTACTATATCAGACCATATGAAGAATGCACAAGAAGACAAAATAAAAATAAAAAAATTGGGTCAACATGGAAGGGAAGCATAAATCCCCCCAACACTTTGCATTATCCCCAATTGTCTAAAATCAATACACATAATAGAGGAAGTTTTATGACACATAATCACTCCTATATCCAAGCACCTGCAAGGGTGACAAGGGTCATCCAAGAACACATAACACAAGCATGGGGGAACACAAACACACACACACTCTACACTACAAATAATGAAGAGGAGCCCCCCTAACACTCATCAACCAAGAGGTCATCAACCTCCCAATCTAGATCATTATACATGGAATATGGATGAGCCTACAAGGGTAGAATGCCAAGGGGGAACCCTCCAAACCCCTCACAACAAGAGCCAAGGAAGAAGGCCCCGCGAGGTCTTCTCCACTCGGTTCTTGTGGGGTAAAGGTCAACAACTTAGAGAAGATCACTGAAATGGCCAAGACCTCTTCCAAAGAGTTAAACATGCACTTCACAAGAGTGTCATGTGTTACCTCAAAAAATGAGGGAGTGGCACTCAAGATTCACTGCTAGGCTCATCAAGTGACTCGGGAGCAATGATGAACTCCAAGGACACCAGAACTTCTTCCATCACTAGGGTGGCACACGCTAATGTAGAACCACCCTCTAAAGAAAGTGGAATCCCTTTTTGCCCCCCATTACTAGTAGAGCCATCCTCCATCTTCCACTTCATTAGAGGATGCCAAATCCCCACAGATGAGGCAGGAGGCACAGAGGAGGAGGAGAAAATCATGGTAGACACCACTGAGGTGTTTTAAATGTCCACAGGCTTAGAGAATGGTAGGATGTCTAGAAGGGACATCAAGAGAGGAGGCTCAACTAAAGGAGTAATAAACACCTACACCTTTTTAGGGTTAGGGGCGTTTACGCTCGCAACAAGAGCCGAAAGCAGCATCGGAGCTAACTGAACTAAAGTAGAGGGGATGGGAGAGGAGAACACAATAGCATGCCCTAAAATAAGGGTGGTTGACTCCCCTTCCCTCCTCTATAAAGTGGCTTGCTCAGCAACCAGAGCCTTTCACTGACGCTTACGCTCACACGCAAGGTGGTTCTTGCAACTCTAGGAACTAGAGGTCGGGAGTTGGGATGGAATAGAAGGCTCCTACTCGGTCATCAGAGTGTCCATCATGGTCATTTTCAATAGAGGGAGATACTTCTAGATGAGAACAAGAGGGAGAGACTAAGAGGAGGTTGGAGCAACAACGGGGGGAGTCGGCCCTAACACCTCAGTGATGGGCCTCTTCCCATTCACTGCCTTGGGGGAAGAATCAGTAGGAGGTCACGAAGGTTGATACATAGAGGACTCCTAATGGAGCGCCTTCCCCTTGCCATAAAGGTAGGGCCAAGGTCCCAAAGGTAAGGTAGGAAGGTTAGATATCTAAATCTTGGTTGTATGCCAATCAGGTACCATCAGACTCATGCAAAAACTAGGAGTAGTCATCCAAAACTCATCTTCAAGAAAGGAGGTGGAAGTGGCACCTTATGGATGGGTAGGTTTCTCCTTTCCCTTTTGAGAGGATGGAGTAGCTTTTTGCTACACTATCGAAGGGGTCACTTTTGGTTGTCCTTTGCCCCTGATTTTATACTTTATGTAATTTTGGTAAAGCAGGTTCATTCTAGGAGGGAGTAGACCAACCGAAGCGGGCCAAAAATGATCCAAGGAATAACCCCCATGGGATACCAATGGTTGATATCCAGTGTCATGCACAACACCTTCATGAGATAAATTTAAACATTTTTGAATAACATAAGCAATTTTGTTCATGGTAGATAGCCATGAGATGCCCAACTTCACCCTAAACAAATTAGATTTTGGAATAACATAGAAAGTTGTATCCACAACCCTAGGTCCAACTTGGACTGAAAGAGTTATAGATCCATATGGCTTAAGAGAGAGACCATCGTGCATATGTATCATGGATTTTGTTTCCTCATATTCCTCCCTTTATATTGAATTTAGCCATAATGTCTCCTTTGTAATAACATTTACTCGGCTCACAGGGTCAACTAGGACTCATGTCACAATGTTCCAATTGAGGCGAGCAGGAATGTATAGGGGAGAGGGCTTATTATTCAAGGGAATGTCATGCAAGGTGAAAGTCACATATGGAAAACTAGTCGTAGGCTATGGGGGAGGAGTAATCAAAACCATGTTAACATACGTCAAGAGTTGAGGAGAATCGTCGGAGGGGTCAATAATCAAATTCGTAGAATGGGACATAAATGGGTTCGTGTAAATCCGCAACTCGCTATTGTCTTACGCTACTGACTTATTCGCATTTTTTTTCTTCCCATTGAGATGGATGGTACCATCATCGATGTGATCTTGTATTTCATAATGCAGGCATATGCAACACTTAGTATCATGCCCGTTAACATGATGGTACTCGGAAAATGCATTCACATCATACCAATCAGGATAAGGTTCCTTTAGGGGTCAGGGTTTTCTAAAGTTATGATCTTATCCTTCAACAAATTTTGTAAAATGGTAGAAACTTCCTATTACACAATAGACTTTCCTTTTGAACGAGAGTGTGAGGAAGATCCCCTAAACTGTACTATTATTTATTGATACTCTCATAATGTGGCACACGGATGTGCAAAGGAAGGGTATTTCATTCGAGCAAACTTCTCTTGCCAAGCCCAGTGTAGGTTGCCTATAAGCACGTTTTTCACATTGGAGTCAGGTAGTGGGTACGAGATCTATGAAAAGAGCGCTTGGTATAGCACTATGAAGTCAGTTATCTTCTCGTTATCTCCCTGCTTACATTGAACGATATCTAAGAAGGTCATCTTCATACTGATGTTGGCCTAGAATTGATGGAGAAACTGATTAACAAGCTGATCAAATGAGAATATAGAATTATCAGGAAAGGAACAGTGTCACTCGAGTGTTGTGTCCTTGAGAGATCGAGGAAAGAGTTTTGCCATTAAAGCATTCTGATGAAGAAATTCATACACATGGCATTGAAAGCTGACACATGCATTTACAAATATCCTTTACCACCATACTTTTCAAACTTAGGAATCTCCATTCCTTGTGGGAAAGGAGTACTCATAATTTCCACCGATAATGGGATATGTCAAAAAAAGGGTTGGAAAATAGGTTGGGTGGAGACTTGAGAAAGGCTCGCCAACTGGTTTTCCATCCAACCCATGTTCTAGAGAAGTGCATTCAAAAAAAGGTCGGATGATGACAAAGGCCCAATGGAACCTCCCCTAGAACCATCTCCAAGCCACCATCATGACCACCACCAGAGCCATCACCACTAGTAGGACCTCCACTAGAGCCATCTCCACTACCAAAGCTACCACCATGGCCTCCACCAGAGTCACCTATGCCAGTGCCACCTCTGCTACCTAAGCTACCACCATGCATTCCACCAAAGCCTCCACTTCCAAGGCCAGTAGGAGGGGTGAAGCTAAAACCAAGGGGTATTCTACTTGAAAATAGAGGGATTCTCAGCAACATAGGAAATTTTGATTGAGGGGCTTGTTTGGACCATGGATATAGACATAGTAGGCATCAGGACACCTATTTGTCTCTCGTAAGCATTAAGCACCTCTCCTTGGGTAGTACCCAACCTGGTGCTATATGAAGGGATGTGCACTTTAGTTAGATTGGTAAGGCCTTGTAAGAACTATATACCTATTTGATCCTTGCCTAGCATATATCTAACCTCACTAGCAAGTCTAGTGACTCTCTCCATGTTCGGTGCTTTCTCCAAATGATTCACAAGGTACAACAACCTCCTATCTAATGCCAACATATTTTCTACAGGAATATGAACATCATCCTCATCCACAGATGAAGTTGTAGGGGATGCTAGAGGAGTGGGTACACAAGTGGTCTCATCAATGAAACCCATCTCATTGGTAAAACCTATGGAAAAACTAGTAGTAAAGGTAGGCGTGACCTTTTTCTTTTCCATTGGTAAGTGTTGTAGACTTCTAACAATGTACCCAAAAGTGGAAAACTGAGTTGTGATGCTCATAACACCCAAGTCTACTCCAGCTACTGATTGCACAAGAAAAAATTTTGACACAAAGAGATGGATAGATGTTGTTCACGTCCGGTTCACCAAAATGTAAGGTAGGGGGACCAACCACACCAAGGCTCCAAGTCATGGAGAGCCAAGAGAAGAGGACTACCCTATCTTACCTCAAGCTAAGCAAGTGTTTAGGTCAATGATAGAGAATGAAGAGTACTCTCAAGTTCTTTTGCCACTTTTCTAATCTGAATGCTTAAACAGGACTAGATGAGCTAGTTTCTAGAATTTGAATTGCAGCTCAGATAGCTCTCTGCCTGAGGACGGCAGCACGGGTCAAGGATGACAACATGGCGTGTTGGCGTCTCTCTGGGGCACTAGCGTTTGTATAGCCAAAAAGTGGAAAATACATTACAAAACACCAAAAATCTTACTTACAATCTAGCCAATAAAATCTAACGAACTGGACATAATAATGAAGTACAAGGAATAACTATGAATATAATAAAAGACATGATGAAAAATAAAGGTGACGAAACCCAACTCACTAAAAATATAGTTCGCTAGCAAGTTCCACGCACACGTGCATCTACACACAACCAAGAGGGGAAAATTTTGGGGTTGTATAGGGGTTTGCCTTAGTAGAACCCCCACTCTAGTGTTTCCACCTCCACGAATAGCCAAGAAAGCTACGAGATAGAGAATGCAATAAAGGAAATAATGGAAAGGAATATTGAACAATCACAACAACGCTATGCTATGTAAATCAAGAAGCAATATCACCTTCTCAATCAAGGTGCCCTCAAGCACATAGAGGACGATGCAAACTTGGTAAGTTCCATGCTGCCGCAACAAGGAAGAAGCAGTCCCTTGGCACACTAAGTCACAACTCCAATGGTGGCAAAAGTGCAGCAAGATGGATGGAATTACTTAAGGAAAATATTATGAATTGCTAAGAGAATGAATTTGAATGCTTGAGAGACCATATTCCTATGAATGAATGTGAAATGGATGCATTTGAAGATAAAAATGGGAGGGAAGGAGCCATTTTTCGGGCTAGTTGGTTGACACAGAGGCATTACGCTTCATGCCCAATGGAGAATGTAACTGTTGGCATATGTATTTGGGAGATTTTTTATGGATTCTAGTGTTTTCATTGATAGCAACTAGATTCATTAGCGTGATCCATAATTTAGATGTAGTTCATACCGACATAAATTGTAGTAGGTAATGTGTTACCAATAGAAATTGTAGTAGGTAATGTGTTACCGGTAGAAAGCTTGAAGAATAGGATATTTGGTCAGTTAGTCTCCCTATATACTTCACTAGATCATTATTTTGTATTTTGGATCCCCAAGAAAGCTTACTAAGCATGTATGATAACTTATTGGTAAGTTTTGTAATGTTGCATTGATCGGTGTATGAGTTTGGAGATTCGGTAGAATGATTTATTATTTATTTTCTCATTATGGTCGACCTGGTGTATATAGCATGTCGCGGATGTATAAGGAGTGGTTGTTTTAATATTTCTTGCATTGGGAATTTTGATTTGGGTCCCTACTATGGTCTATCCAGCTTGTGTGGGTACACATTAATTTTAATTGGTGATTTGAGCCGACATGTGGAAGAATATTACATCTTATGTGAAGCTGACATATAGTAATGAAATCCTTGTTCACAGATATATATATATGAGATCGGTAATTCATTTTGAATATGTGGAGAAGTGTGAAGAAGTGTGAAAGTGTGTGAATGTGTGTAAACTAGAGTAGATGTGTGTGTGAATATTAGAAGGGTTTCAGAAGGGAAAAAAATAGAGTAGAGTAGAGCAGAGCAGAAAAATAGAGTCAGTCAAAAGGGTTGAAGATCATTTTAACTGAGCTTCATTTGAACTAAATCCAAGCATTTGGAGATGTTATTTTCTTAGTTCAACCTTTTTGTTGTATTTCCAAACATTTTTTAAGGCAATGAGCCTTTCTTATTTTGAGCAATGGGCTCTAGGTAGTGTGCCTGAATGCAAGTGCATTCCCTTTTGTTCATAATTTTAACAGAGTATATATTATGGACTAACATCCACCATGGTTTTTCCCCTAACAGGGTTTCCACATAAAAATCTTGGTGTTATGGTGTTCTTTAATGTGTTTTCATGTTTGCTTCTATTTATATGTTGTGGATTCTATTAAAGTTTAAATATTGTTGTTGATAATTTTAGATCTAGTTTGAAATTCAAATATTGTGGAACACTAATTCACCCCCCCTCTCAATGATCCTAGTGTCCAAAAATTGGTATTAGAGCAGGTTTCTCTTCTAAAGTTTAACAGCTTAAGGTGGATCTTGGATTACAATGGACACAGGTGGTCTTTAATAGCAGCTAATGGTGGCACTTGATGATCTTGATTAGTCTAAAGCAAAGGTCATGGAACTAAAAGCAAGTCTTGTGGCTACCGAAAAATTCATTCAATCACTGAAGGATAAAATAAATGAGTCAATGGAAAAGAGGAAAAACTATGTGGTTAGTTGAAGCAAAAAGAAAGCAAAGGCCTGGAAAATGTTCATCTGAATCAAACCCTAAAATAAATCACAGAAGAGTGTGAAAAGCTTGCTAAGGACAATGTTGCCCTAAAGCTTAAAATGGAATTTGTGGCGATGAAGCTAACTAAAGAGATTGAAGAAAGAAAGAAGAATGAGGAATCTGGCCCAGTCCTTGAAAGAAAAGTTTGAGGAATGTAGCAGAGTTAATAGTGAATTCATTCAGTTAGAAATTGAACTGCAACAATCTAGAAACAATGAACAGGAGCTTGAGAGACAGATAGATGAACTTGCTACAGCAAATGAATACAAGGAGAAGTTTAGGATGAGTTTGCTAAGTTTGATGAGATGACTAAAGGAAAAAAGGATGTAAATGAAAAGTGAGGTCTTGGCTATGTGAAAGATGAGAGCTCCGGATCAGAACAAAAGGACTCTGAAAAGAAAACTCAGAAGAACAAAGGCAAAAGATATCCAGTTAGGCAACCCAATGCTCAAAAGTTTAATGGTTATTGCTTTTCTTGTAATAAATTTGAACATATGGATTCTCAGTGTAGAAGTAAGATAAATTCTGGCAGACCATCATTTTTTGGTCAGTGTTTTAATTGCAAAAAGTTTAGTCATAAGTCAATTGAATGTAGAAGTATGTCTATCAGTATAAGGAATGTTAAATGCTACAACTATGGAAAATTTGGACATGTTGCTAATCAATGCAAACCAAGAGGAAATCAGTGGAATGGATGGTACAGACAAAGAAATCCAGTGTGTTACAACTGTAACAAATTTGGTCACATTGTAAGATCTTGCAGGAACAGAAACATGGATAGGAGAGGTCCGGTATATCAAGGAAGAAATTCACAAAAAGATGACAAAGGAAAAGGAAAAGCATATGTGGAAGAAATAAGAGATCAGATGAAAAAAACATGGGTAAAGAAAAGTGAATCTAATGAAGGTAATAAGGCTATACCGGAAGCTCCCTCCGGTAATTCATCCAACAATTGATTTCTAGCCATTGGCCTAGGGGGAGTTTTCATGAAAATATTTTGACCCCCTGTGTGTAGTTGATACCAGATCACAGGAAGTTGTCAGTAGCCATTTTATTCATCTTCAAATGTATTAATGATCATTTTTTGAGTAGGATGAAATCTTGAAGGTCCGCAAATGGATTCTACTCTTACTGTTTGAGAGTGCAGAGTAACTGGAACTCCTAGGGAAAAGCATTTAATGCGATAAGGAAGTTAAGTGTGCAAAGTTATAAAAGGGAATTTGGAACCCTCATTTGTCACCGTGTGTCGAAGGAGAAAAGTTGGAGAGCCTTTTTCAACAAAATTTTGGAGTGAAAGTCAATTTAGTGGTGAATTCCTAGGTATTTCTATTGCTTGTCAATTTTGCACTTACTCGGTGATTGGTAGAACCCTGTTCTGTACGAAAAATGAAGAAAATCAAAGGAACAGTAACTTTGGATGAATATAGTAGTTGAAAGATCATGGATGTAAGAAATGTGTTGCCAGCCGACAAATTGAAGAAGCTTGCAGGTACGAAACATAAGAATTTGGACATCTGGAATGAGTTTGCATATTTTTTCAATGCAGAAGTAGTTTGGTTTATCCTGAACAGATTGGATGATGATATCCTTACTTTGGATAAACCCTATCAAATTTCAAAAGAAGTAATCAAAAATCTGACAAGATTATTCAATGTTGGTGTTGTTCCAAAAAAGAAGTTGATTCAGAATATTGAAGTCGAAGCCCTAACCAGAGTAACAGGAGATCAAAGGGCACTTGTAATTTCAACAATCAAAGATCCATTAACAAGGTACATTGCATATGGAATTTCGTACAAAATTTTCTTCAAAAATAGGGAAGGGGCAACCTCTATAGGCACAGTCTACATTG
The DNA here is from genome assembly GCA_007258455.2 of Sequoia sempervirens. Lineage (NCBI taxonomy): Eukaryota > Viridiplantae > Streptophyta > Pinopsida > Cupressales > Cupressaceae > Sequoia > Sequoia sempervirens. Next base: position 123,964 of record VDFB02357385.1, on the reverse strand, counting down.
CGAACAAAATGATAATGGAAGACAAAGACTTTGATCTGTGTGGATTTTTGAAGGATCAATTGATGGAAAATGTGCAATTGATGAAGGATATAGATTACTCTTTTAGGTTTGGTACCCTAGTTATATGCATTATGATGTATTTCCTAAATTGCTTGCCTCATAATGATAATGTGGTATGGAAGGAAAATGTACCAATTTGTAAGAAAATATTTAAGCACTTCAACACTCTTGAAAATGGTGAACAAGTTTATGAAAACATATTTGGAAAGTTGTTAATAAATTTTGAAGTAGGTGGTATTCCACTCCCGGAAAAAGCAGATGAAGTTGGATCTTCTTCTGGCAAGGTGGAGAAAAAGCAAAAAAGAGCAAGAGAGTTAGTTGATGTCACTCCTCCGACACCTAAGTCAACAAAATTTGAGGGAAAAGGTAAAGAGAAAATAGTTGTTGATATAGTGGATGAAGATTTTGAGGAATACACACCAAGAGATGAACTGAAACCAATTGAACTGGATGTGCTAATTGCAGAAGAAAGTGATGAAGAAGGCGCTTTATTCAAAGCAAAGATACTGCAGATTGTTTAGGAAGAAGATGGAATGCAAAAGATAACTGACATATGGATAAATGGACCATCATATGAATAGGACTTCATTGAGGACACTCTAGGAAGATACTTTATTGATAATAACATTGAATTGGAGAGTCTGCATAATGCACTTCTAGAAGAATTGATTGAATGTATCAGGGAGGCTATGGACTATGTGCCTATGGATAGGAAAGAAGATGAGATAATCTTACATCTAAAGGAGCATTTTAGGCTATCTCTCGCCAAACTGAAAAATAAAATGAATGTGTTAAGACAATGCATTGACTCAGAAAATAAGATCTACAATTATTGTCTTAGGTGGCCTCATGTGGTTGGTAAATACAAGGACAAGTTGGAGAAAATTGAGAATGAGCTGATTAGAATTGGTCAGGACTACAATATGGTTTAGGACCAGAATGGAGTAGTTAAGAATAAGATTCATGAGTTGCAGGTTGAGCATGCAAAGGTTCACTCTACCAGAAACACTCTTATGGATACTTTCTGGAAAGTGAAGGATCATACCGAATGCAAACTAGAGCAAATGATTGAAATTCTGAAGAAAGGAGAAAAGTTGGAAGAAGCCATTACCATTCTTGAATCCCTTATCTAGTTCATCAGCAGGACATCAGAAAATAGTAGTTTGATAATAAATATTGAAATTGCAGTGGATGGTTGGAAGAAATTTCTTCTGGAGATAAAAGATAAGTATAAAATAATTTTATGAATTTAGCAGCAGTTGCAATTTTAAATTTTTATCAATTTTTGCATCAACAAAGGAGGAGAGAGTGCAATAGGAGAGAAAGCAGAAAATTTTTGTCATTGATGTCAAAGGGGGAGAGAATGCAGTGAAAAATGCCTTGACATCCAAAGGGGGAGTAGTGTTTTGAAGTTTTGAGTTTTGGTTCCAACACTTAGTCGTTTTTCACTAAGTGTTGCCATCAATGCCAAAGGGGGAGATTGTTGGCATATGGATTTGGGAGATTTTTTTATGGCTTCTAGTGTTTTCATTGATGGCAACTAGAGTCATTAGCATGATCCATAGTTTAGATGAAGCTCATACCGGCAGAAATTGTAGTAGGCAGTGTGTTACAGGAAAAAAGCATGAAGAACAGGATATCCGGTCAGTCAGTTTGTCTGTATACTTCACCAGATCACTATTTTGTGTTGTGGATCCCTAGTAAAGCTTACTAAGCATGTATGATAACGTATTGGTAAGTTTTGTAATGTTGCATTGATCGGTGTACGAGTTTGGAGATTCGGTAGAATGATTTATTGTTTATTTTCTCATTATGACCGACCTGGTGTATATAGCATGTCGTGGATGTATAAGGAGCAGTTGTTTTAATATTTCTTGTGTTGTTAATTTTGATTTGGGTCCCTACTATAGTCTAGTCGACTTGTGTGGGTACGCATTAATTTTAATTGGTGATTTGAGTTGACATGTGGAAGAATATTACATTTTATGTGAAGTCAACATATAGTAATGAAATCCTTGTTCGTGGATATATATATGAGATCAGTAATTCATTTTGAATGTGTCCAGAGAAGTGTGAAGAAGTGTGAAAGTGTGTGAATGTGTGTAAAGCAGAGTAGATGTGTGTGCAAGTATTAGAAGGGTTTCAGAAGGGTAGAAAACAAAGTAGAGCACAATGGAGCAGAAAAATAGAGTCAGTCAGAAGGGTTGAAGATCATTTTAATTGAGCTCCATTGGAACTAAATCTAGGCATTTGGAGATGCTATTTTCTCAATTCAAACTTTTTGTTCTATTCCCAAACATTTTGTAAGGTAGCGAGCCTTTCTTATTTTGAGCAGTGAGCTCTAGGCAGGTTACCTGAATGCAAGTGCATTCCCTTTTTTTCATACTTTTAATAGAGTATATATTTTTGAATAACATCCACAATTTTTTTTCCCCTAATAGGGTTTCCACGTAAAAATATTGGTGTTATGGTGTTCTTTAATGTGTTTGCATGTTTCCTTTTGTTTATATGTTGTGGATGCTATTAGAGTTTAAATATTGTTGTTGACAGTTTTAGATCTGGTTTGAAATTCAAATATTTTGGAACACTTATTCACCCCCCCTCTCAGTGTTCCTAGTGTCCAACAATAACATCCCCACGGACTCTAAAGGTAGGAATCTGACAAGGACGACAATGTGCTACATTGACATCTGCGCATCGCGCTCGTGTCCCTAACAAAAATTCCCCCACCGACACAAAAGACAAGCGCCAAGTGGATGCAAGAAAGATGGGTGATGTGGAATTTCACATTTGGGTTTGATTTTCTAAGGTGGAGGGATGCAAAAGGGGAATTTACACAAGGGGTGCAAATTCACTCCTATACACTTAATCTTGTGTTTTGAGATTTTGAAAGAAAACAATAGTATAACTTGATATATAAATGAATGTATGTATTTCGAAAAAGGCTTATTTAATGGATAAGAAAATCCATTTCATTTAAACAATTGATGCTTGAAATAAAATTTCATTCCTATTTAAAAGTTGATATATGAACATATGAACATCTATAAATAAACATATATATATGCACATGTATATATGTACAAACACATATATATAGATACTAAAGAAATTACATATGTGAGTGAATGTATACGAATGTCAATATATATATATGGTATATATATACATATATATATACATTTCTTAACAATTGAATTTGAAATCGATATTATCACTATCAAACCGATGGAATTTAAATAAAAAATATGAGAAAATCTTATGAGGTCATGGCTTATACCCAATTTAAGGCAATATTCAAATTTGAACTAGTGGGGTGGTGGCTGAATTAATGAGATTTATGAATGAAATGACCCATGATACTACAAACTAGTAAAAGGGAAACATGCAATTTCTAATTTGGTAACATAAGAATACAGAGAAGAAAATCAGCTAGGGGTCAAAGGTGGCATCGACTCACTAGGAAAAGTAGGAGACGAACCAAGAAAATCTGTGAACAAAGGTAATCTCTTGTTTGTTGCTAATTATGAGTGATTTTTCATTGCTAGATATTGGAAACTATCATTTTTCCTTCTTAGATGTCAATTTTATTTGATTTCATATGATAACCATTCTCTGCATTGTCACTACTTGTTTCGTACAAGAAAGAATATACCATAACTTTGCATTTCCCTTCATCAGCATCATTGACTGATCACGGTTACATTGTGTATGTAATTCCTTATATCGCCACAGTCTTAATGTCATGCATATAAGATACTAACCCTTTTTCAAGGGTAATCAGATGAAATCCGATAGCTGAAATGATTGTTTGCTTGAACGATATGGTATCATTATCATTGCCCCTTAGAGGGAAATCTTTATATTTTATTTTGTTGTTATATTCTTAAAATTTAGTGATGTTTATTTTATTTTCGTCTAGAACGAGCAACTGGAAAACCTAAAATGGCATGTGATGGATGCTTCCATCATTTATTGGAATGATGACATATATCTCATGTCACTATTAAATATGGCCAATGACTATTCTTCTCAAATATTGGGGGAACGAACATATTATTTCATTTTATTATGTGGTGTTGATCCTTAAGATCAACCGTAGTCTTCTGATGCTCATGAATTTATTTGCACCCTGAACGATTCTCCACTCTTTGCATGTTGAGATGCACTCACAAGATGACTTTACCAATCTGTATTTTTTTTGCACTAATCATTCACAAAACAATATTAAGAATATGTTTATCGATCAACTATCAAATTGGTAAGCCAACTATCCGCCTTTCTGAAGATTCAACCAATGTTTCGATGGCAATAAAAACCTAACAATCACATGACCACTAGTCATTCTTAAAACGACTATAACTCAAACACAAATCCATTACAGTCACTCTTATATTTCAGGCCTCTTTGGAGACATCTAACAAAATTGTTCCAATGGGTAAGCAATTGCAAATGACAAGAATGTCATTCAATTTTCATCGATTGCACCAAAAGGCATTAGTATTGTTTAATTTCTTGCTTAAACAGAATGATAAAGCATTGATGAACACATAGTAAACAGTTAGCTTGAAACTGATAAAAGAGTCATATTGGCACAGTATTTTGTGAACTTTTTTTTAGAGATAAATAGCTTTATATTGCTATAAATAGTATTTTTTTTCTTATAATATAGTATTTGAATTTCTTCTAGTAGTATTGACTAATGATAAATAGCATTGTATTGCTATAAACAGTGAGTGTTTATTTATAAACAACATAATTTTGTAATTGTTAATTTGTAAACAACATTGTTCTGTAATTGTTAATTTGTAAACAACATCGTTCTATAATTGTTTATTTGTAAACAACATCATTCTATAATTGTTTAGTTGTAAACAACATCATTTTGTTATAACATTGAGTGTTTATTAGTAAATAGTATTGTTTTGTAATAAAATGTAATTGTTTAGCTGCAAACAGTATCATTCTATTATAAACAGTGAGTGTTTATCTATAAACAACATAGTTTGATTATCACAGATTGGTTTTGATACAATGACACAACGGTATATCAGAAAATGTTAAAACAGACTTGTTCTAGTTCATTTATTTCTTGAATTTCTGACAAATGCAATGTCAAATTGCAACATTATTTGAATAATAGTAATCTAATTTAATGGTTTTATTTCAGAATGTATGCACAAATTTAAAACTTAAGTTGGAACATATATGTGTATGCACATAGACCTTCATCTACATACATACACATACTTGTGACATACCTTCTTTTGTTACTTACTGAATTCATTCTTAAGTAAATAACTATTTACGTTGAATGTAATCATGTGTCATGTGTATGATATGACTGGATACTCTATTGATCAATTCCATTTGAATTATTTTTCTAATTATTTGTTTAATAAGGAAATAAGTAAATTGAATTACTTTTCCATATATATGTGCATAAATAATATTCTCTTGATTGAGTAGAACAACAACACCTAAGTAGACTAGAGCACCTCAAGGTAGATGCTGCTAGAGGGTAGATAGTTGTTATGGAATAATTGTGTTGTATAAAGTTACCTTCTGGGATGGGTGCTGAAATGGAGTTCAAAGAGTATAGGTTTTTTCTTTTACTGAAACCTATTGTTTGTTGTTGCAACATTATCCTTATGATTTTCCAATCAATTAGTTCATTATGTATGTATGGACTTTGTGATAACACTCTCTATCATTCCTAGCATATATCCTACATTTTTCTAACTCATAGATAGAGATGCATGTAGATGTTTGGGCACACACCAGATTCCACCTTGCAAATTGTTCTCTTGCTAAAATTTCCATGTAGGGTCAACTATTCTTCAAGTTGGAAGAATTTCGAGGAAGTGTAAGCTTCATGGTTGGGCAATAAAGCACTTCAACCATGTTCTCATCCACCAGTGGAGGCGAATGTCAAGAGGAAACCTTGGATGTTTACAAGACTATCTTATTCTATGATGTAACCATGATGTAAATTTATACATTGTATTGACTATATGGCCTTATGAGCCAAGTCAACTTGGATATTGTAATTGACATTGAAATTGAATATATATGAATCTTTGAGTCATTTTAATTAGACATGTGTTGCTATGATTGACAATAGCTACTTAGTTATGTCTTATTAAAATTTAATATTCATGATGTCACTTGCAATAATATAATTAAGTAATAATTTATAATGGGTTATTACATGTATGCTCTCCTCTTGCACCCTAAGGTGATATTGAGGATCAAAAATAAGTTTTTGCTTGTTTTATTTTTAGTTTAATTGCTTGGGGATTTCATCACCCCAAGGGATGACCTCAACTCCAATGTTCCAATGAAGTATAAATAGCTAGTAGTGAATCAAAATACAATCCTCTAGAAATTGTGATTTTTTCATTCAATCTAAGACCTCAAGAAATTTATGTTAGTGTTAGAAGGTAGATTTCAATTAGTTAAATATAGATTTGATCAATAAAATAGAGAAATAGAAAACCCATAGAATTATAGTAGAAAGAAGACAACACAAAGATTTTATGTGGTTCACCCAAATTCGGGCTACATCCACCAACAAGAGGGTCCAAAATATATTAATCTCCCAAAAAATAATCTTTACAATGAAATGCAAAGACATGCAGCAACATTTTTATCACATTTTTCACTTGCTGGTTTTACACAGCCATGGCTACAGGTACTTGCAGTTTTTCCTATGTTTTTCTAGCCACTACTCTGTGATTTTCTGCTAACATTTTTCATGACTTGCACCACTCAAAACTCATCCCTAAGTGTCCTAATAGGCTCCCACACATGTCTCATTAATTACCAATGAAGTGTGGCCATTGGTTGTGCCTCATACACCCAATAAAATGATTTCTTTGGGTGGTTACAATTACTTTTTCTAGCCTTTTCCAACTATCCATAGACTTTATAATTAAATAATCACTTCCAACTGTAACTAATCACTTCCAACATTTAATATTCATTTGTAACCACCTTTAAAATACAAGTACAGCATAAATATAAGTGCAACAAATTATTTCATAAAATAATATGAAGATTTTATCTGAGTCTGATTTGTCTCCATGACACAACAATCTTCCATTTGGAGACTAATCAGACTCCACTCCATATCATCTCCCACTTGGAGATTGATCATAACACCACTATCCCTGCAACTCCACTGGAAATCAACACCTTGGACCTTGCAATTCCCTTTTACTTAAATTCAGCCTTGAAGGCCAACCGAAGCCAAAGAGGAGCTAGGCTTCTCCCTTGTCACCACCTTCATAAACATATCCATTGTACTATCATCTTTATGTATCTTGTCCAGCCTTACCTTTCTATCCTCCAACATCGACCAAATGAAATGATATCTCAATTGTATTTTTTTGGTTTTAGAGTGCAAGGATGAATTTTGTTCAAGATGTATAGCACTCTAACTATCCATAAACAAGTAACTTTCAGCCTGTTTTTTTCCTAACTCTTCCATGAAAAGTTGCAGCCATATCATCTCTTTTGTTGCCTCTGTTGTAGCCACATACTCTGCCTCTGTGGTGGATAAAGAAACCACCTTTTACAGCCGAGAAATCCAACTCATTGTTGTCCCACCAATTGTAAATACATAACCTATGGTACTCCACCTGGTATCAATATCCCTTGCCAATTTTGAGTCAGCATAGCCTTCTAAATCAATATTAGAGCCCCCCAAAACATAAACATTTATTGGATGTACCTCTCAAATACCTGAGAATCCATTTTACCACATTCCAATGCTCAACTCCAGGATGATTGATATACTTGCTAACAACTCCTATGACATGTGCGATATCCGGTCTCATGCATACCATGGCATACATTAAACTACCTACAGTTGAAGGATAAGGTAACTTGGACATTTTTTCTTCCTCCCCTTATGTCTTAGGACACATATCCTTAGTCAATTTGACATGACTAGGAAAAGGTGTGCTAACAACTTTTGCACTCTCCATATGAAATCTTTGGAACACCTTCTTTTTCAACATAATCAGCTTGAGATAAAAACATTTTTTTGTTTTTCCAACCTCTAGTAATCTTCATACCAAGGATTTGTTTTGCTGCCCCCAAATCCTTCATAGAAAATGAATTTTCTAATTGTTGTTTTAACTCCTTTATGTGATCCATGTTAGACCCCACTACAAGCATATCATCAACACATAAACATTCAAATAATGTATCTATCATCATCTAACCTCTTAAAGTAAACACAATGGTCTAAATTGCACCAGTTGTAGCCTTGTTCAGTCATAAAACTATCAAATTTAATATACCATTTTCAAGGTGCTTGTTTCAAGCCATATAAACTTTTCTTCAATCTGCACACTATTTTTTCCTTACCTTTGACCTCAAATCTTTATGGTTGTTCCATATATATTTCCTCTTCCAAATTACCATGGATAAAGGTTATTTTAACATCAAGATATTCTAATGCAAATCTTGAGTAGCCACAATACTTAAAACAGTACAAGTAGACGTCATTTTAACAACTGGAGAAAAGATTTCACCAAAATCAATACCCTTTTTCTATGCAAATCCCTTTACAACTAATCTGACTTTAAATATTTTCTTACCTCCATCTTCCTCTTTTAGCCTATAAACCCATTTATCTGGTAAAGCCTTTTTAGTTGCAAGCAACTTGCATAAGTCTCAAGTCCGATTTTTTAGAAAGGAGTCCATTTCTTCTTCCATTCCATGCTCCCACTAAACCTTGGCATCCACCTACATAGCTTCATCATAACATTCGGGTTCACTAGAATTAGCCAATAAAATAGAATACAAAGAGGGATAAAATCTTTCCAAAGGTCTACATATCCTTGAAGATCGTCTAACATTCATTAAATTTTATGGTATTTGTTGTTGTCGTTGCATAGCATGAGGAACCACTAGAACATTGTTGTTTGGAGTATCATCCAGCACTATATAATTATTTTCTTTCTTCTCATACTGCTATAATTGATCTTTGTACAACACTTTCTCATTGAATATGACTTCCCTGCTTCTCACAATTTTCTGATTTTCAAAATCCCAAAGCCTATAACCAAATTAATCAATGCCATATCCAAAAAATATACATTTCTTTGATTTTGCATCAAGCTTGGTTCTATTTTCTGAATCTACATGTGCAAATGCTTCACAACCGAAAGTTTTGAGAAAAGAATAACTCACCTTCTTACGTGTCCATGCTTCCTATGGAATACCACAACCCAAAGGATTAGAGGGGATTCTATTAATCAAATAAATAGCAGTGTTTACAGCCTCTTCCCACACGTTTAAAGGCAGTCTAGCATGCAATCTCATAGTCCATGCACACTCCATTATTGTTCTATTCATGTGCTCAGCCACTCCATTTTCCTGTGGAGTCCTTGGAACCATTTTTTTCCTAAAAATACCATTAGAGGAACAATAATATTCAAACTCTCTACTAAAATACTCACCACCATAATCAAATCTAAGGCATTTTAACTTTTTGCCTGTCTCATTCTCAACCAAGTTTCTCCAATTTTTAAAAGTTTCAAATACATCACATTTTTGCTTAAGAAAATAAATCCATACCTTTCTTGTTGCATCATCTATAAAAGTGGCATAATACCGTGAGCCACCGAGAGAAGGTACTTGAGCTGGTCCCCATACATCTGTATGCACAAGCTCCAATTTCTCATCTTTCTTTTGCTTCCCATCCTTAAGAAAACTAACTCTCTTTTGTTTTCCATACACACAAATTTCACAGAAATCCATATTAACACATTTTAGACCTAGTAAAACATTCTTTGAATGACATACTCTCATACCTTTTGCACTCATATGCCCAAGTCTATTATGCCACAGTGTTGATTCAAAACACACAACAACTATCTGATTTTCTACCTGGTGAATTGTAGCAACTGTTCCTGAACATTGATTTTTATTTGCAACAACTAAAGTAGAAGGAACAGTATGACCTGTACAAAGATATAAGGTGCCTACTTTCACACCTTTTTCTACCACTAAGGCACCTTTTGTAATCTTCCAATTTTTATCACTAAATGTAACAATACAACCTTCATCATCTAGTTGCCTTGCTAAAATTAATTTTTTGCTTAACTTTGGAACGTGTCTTACCTCATGTAGTAACCAATGATTCCTATTCTACAACTTAATCTTAATTCTTCCCTTTCCAACAATCTGACAGGGTTTATTATCTCCCAAATAAACCAACCCAAAATCCCCTTGGACATAATCAAGAAAATAACTTCTATGGGGCATAGCATGAAATGAAGCCCTTGAATCTAACACCCAAGAATCATCAGTAATATCAAGGGAAAGAATCAAAGCATCCTCATTAGATTTATTACTTACCACATTCACCTCTTTATTGTCTTCCTTTTTGTCTCCTTTAATTTTGAGACCAACAATCTTTCTTTAAATGACCTGGCTTACCGCAGTACCAGCAATCCTTCTTTTCTCTGGATTGGGACCTCTTATCCTTTGATTTTCCTCATGACTTCCCATGACCTCTAGAAGTATTTTCTCTCTCCTTTGTTTCGCCCTTGCTTTCTACATTTAAAACACTGTCTGATGTGGATGTACCACCTGAGCTTTTCCTATGAATTTCCTCACTCAAAATAACACCAACAACATCATCAAATTTTAGTGTATTTAAACCAGAAATAGAATTACTAACTGCCATTACCAAGCTATTCTAGCTTTTAGGCAAAGAACACAGAATCAAAAGAGAGCTAACTTCTTCATCAAAGTTTACATTAATAGAAGTCAATTAATTGGTAACTGTGTTAAACTCACTTAAATGATCAGTAACTGACCCACCTTCTACCATTTTCATATTAAATAAACACTTCATAAGAAATACCTTATTTTAAGTGGAAGGATTTTCATATAATTTTTCCAAGGTCTCCATCAAATCTTTTGTTTTCTTTATTGTTGAAATATTAAACGCCACTAATTTTTCCAGGCATAAGAGAATACTACCAAGTGCCTTTCTATCTAGAATATCCCAATCCTCATCAGACATAGCCAAGGGTTTCTTGGTTTTCCCTTTCAATGGTCACCATAAATCCTTCTAATAAAGATAGTCTTCCATATACATCTTCCATAACTGATAGTTATGCCCATTGAATTTTTCTACCTTCAACTTGCCCTCTTCTGTCATAACTCCCATTCAACCGTGAGACTCCCATTCAACCGTGAGACCTTCCTGCAAAGGATAGCTGAAGACAACCCACTCTAATACCAATTGTTAGGGTTATAAGGTAGATTTAAATTAGTTAAATATAGATTTGATCAATAAAAAAAAGGAATAGAAAACCCAAAAAATTATAGTAGCAAGAAGACAACACAAAGATTTTACGTGGTTCACCCAAATCCAGGCTACATCCACCAACAAGAGGGTCCAAAATATATTAATCTCCTAGAAAATAACCTTTACAATGACATGTAAATACATGAAAATCCATGCAGCAACATTTTTATCATGTTTTTCACTTGATGGTTTTACACAGCCATGCCTATGGGTACCCACAGCTTCTCCTGTGTTTTTCCAGCCACTACTTTGCAATTTTTTGCTAACATTTTTCATGACTTGCACCACTCAAAACTCATCCTCTAGTGTCCTAATAAGCTCCCACACATGTCCCATTAATTACCAATGAAGTGTGGTCATTGGTTGTGCCTCATGCACCCAATAAAATGCTTTTTTGTGGGAGGTTACAATTACTTTTTCTAGCTTTTTCCAACTGTCCATAGAATTTATAATTAAATAATCACTTCCATCATTTAATATTTGTTTGTAACCACCTTTTAAATACAATTGCAACATAAATATAAGTGCAACAAATTATTTAATAAAATAGTATGAATATTTTATCTAAGTCTAATTTGTCTCCACGACACAATACTTTATACCTTGGGGAAGTGAAGGAGAAGGGTGGGCTACCCTCTTCTCTCGATTTTTTGAATTTATTTCAATTTCAAATTTATGGATTAGGCATCATGTACCATTGATATATTTGGAGGATACCCCTAGATAAGTCTTTTATAGCCTAGTTTGAAACCTTTGAATTGTTGCTTATTGTGGTGTAAGGTACAATATCATGCATGAAGCTACTCACCCTGTACCTTCCTGAGTAGTGGTAGATCTCTATAGGAAATGTGTACAAACCTCCAAATAAATGAGAAAGGTGATCCCCTATGCCACTAGACCGCTACCTACTGAGTCTTGAAAGAGAGGTGTCTCACACCAATCTTAATATGTCAATAGATAGAATTCTATGATGGGCTCACACAAAGTTAACACTCCTTTTATTGAATATATTTAGGCTCATTATTTTGTCTTCTTTTTTTAGTGTTTTATATGCCAAAATTATTTTTTATAAACATTTACTAAAAACTTTGAGTAAAGTCTAGTTTGTAATCCTTTTATTTTTTTGAAAACATTTTTCCAAATTGGTATCCTATTGAAATATAAAACATTGAATCCAAACTTAGGATAACCATTTACTTCCAAATCAATCCAACATCCACCACACCACACCAATACCTTTTTCATTTTCCATTTATCCATTTTGATCGTACCCTTATTCCTTCATAAATTATCCATATTTTGACTTATCCAAATTATCCAATCATCACACCAATACTTTGTTACTCATTGTCTACTTGATCATAACCATAGTCATCCTTAAAGTCACATCCAATATCTTTCAAAAAATTAGGATATCCTTAAATAATTCCATAATTATCATATTTTATGCACCATCCTCATTTCATCATTATCATATTTTATCCACCATCATTATAGTTCACATTTGATCATCATCAAAATCAAATCCTTGGTCATAGTTGAAAGTTAACACTTTTGGATATTTTAATAAACATCATCACCCTGGTCCAACCTTTGGTACCTTTAGTCATCTTAAGGCCCATTATTTAATCCTTGTAAATTCTACACCAATCCATAGATTCCAAAAAAATTAATTCATAATCAAAACCATACTAAGATCTTACTGTGTAACTTACACTTTAAATCCAAATTTATTCGATCCACTCCATGTTAAATCCAATTCATCCATTTTTTCATATAAGTTTATTCTCATTTATTATGATTTGACTCTCTTTTGATTATTCGTCACAAACGCAAAAGGTCACCAAGTACATTTGTATCCACCCTTTCCCACATCAAGTTTGAAAACAATACCAATGTCTCCCAACACAAGATGAAGCACTAGATGTGAGAACATGGAAGAAAATCCATTTCATAGTCAACCCCTTGTAGAAAGGTTTCCTTTCTTAGGAGATACTTCCTAACTTTCACATGATGATAATGACACTGATGATGATATTTCTCACCAACCTGAGTGTATGATTGATCCCATTAAAATCCTAGATTCCAAACAAGGGTGAAGTCTTATAGAGAAATGCATTGAAATAAATAAAGATGTCATCCTTAGACAAGTCATAGAATTGGGTACACAACTTCCTCCTAGTTATGATCTCTCTAATCTTGATCCTACTCGTGAAGTCATTCATCCCACACATGAACATATTAATCCTCGTGAAGACCCCATCACTCCTACTAAAGGGAAACAACTCCTAGCCATTGGTGGTAGTCCCTTATATCAAGGGTTTGTACCACCCAAAGTGTCCACTTCCATTCATAATGAGGTTCAAAATCCCATATCACTAGTCATACCACATCCACAATAAACATCCCACTTGGAACAAAAACCATAACTACCCATATAGACCCCATCTCCATCTCCATTTCTAATCCAAAAATCTCCAATATCATCTCTTCCACCATGACCATACCAATCTCACAAATGGTCAACATCAATTCCAAGAGTCATCACAACCAACCTCAAAATTTCATCTCACCTAAGGTCTATAATACACAACATCATGCATATACCTCTCCACCACCACCTAGTTCATCCTTTGATCAAGAATAGTAATCCATGAAGGATGCTCTTAAAGGACTTCAGTGAGGACCTTATAATAAATCATATACCTTTGATGAATTGTGCCCCTATCCTTTTGATAGGTCAATATCACAAATACCTTTCCCTACATCTTTTGAAATTCCTAAATATGACAATTAAAAGGGGAAGGGATATCTTAGTGAACATTATGAATAATTATTCATGGATAGTCAAGAAGTGGCACATGAAGACACATGCTTACTATGCTTATTCCCTCATAGATTAGGTGGTCAAGCACTTGAATAGTTCTTACACCTACCTAAGGGGTTCATCACATCCTTTGGAGACTTAATCAAAAAAATTGTCAAATGTTTCTCCTATAACATAAAACATGAGCTTACCATGATGGACTTGTGTAACACTAAATAAAATTTAGGGGAAATGTTCTCGTTGTTCCTTCAATGTTTGATAGCTTTAGCTAGTAGGTTCTCATGGTTGATACTGCAAAAACAACTAGTACATATCTTGTCAACAATATTAATCTAGATTTGGTATTCCACCTTCAAGTCCACTGTGTCTCTTCTTTTGATGAAATCATTGAAAGATGTATTCAAATTTAAAAATCCCTCTTTACTAAAGGGGTTATCAAACTTTATTCCAAAGATAAAAATGACAAATCCAAATTTTCTAATTATAAACCAAAGTTATTTAGCAAAAAAAGAATAGAGTTTGAGATGGGGTTACCAATTCAAAACATGTCCAAAATGTCCAAAAAACCTCATCCATTGTCATTACATTCACACCCCCTAAATCACAATGAAAAATAAGACAATTTACACCTTTAGAAGAATCCATTGAGTCAATCCTCCATCAACTTGTCAAGGCTAACAAGGTGGCCTTTCCACTCACAAGACATTTTGATGATAATCAACCAAAGCCTTTAGGTATAAGGAAGATTAGGGTAATCCCACAATAATGAGTCCCACTTTTTGGCCAAGATGGAAATTGATACCAACATTTTTAACTAAATCTTCACTTTCTAAGACCTATAGCAACTAAAATGTTAAGAATTTGAAGATGATGCAAACTAGTGATTTGTGTGTAGATTCTAAATATTTCTTTTAAAAATATTTTTGAAATAAATCGTAATATTTCTGCATAACTTTTAATAACTAGTTTTAATAGTAAACAACATTTTTAAAAAGTAACATTTATGTTGTCCAACGTAACTTTTTTTCTAGAAAGGATAAAATTCTAATTTTTAAAATATAGATTTGTAACATCAATATCTAGCACGCATGGATATTTTTTCATAATTTTTTGTTACATTATTTTTTAATTAATTTTTTAAGTCAGGGTAACTATAATTTGGAAATAGGTGTATGCCGTCAAGCATAACTTGTTATGTATATATCGAAATTCAATTTATTTATTTTTGGTGAAACAAGGACACCAATACCTAGTGTAAAGGTATTTTTTGGAAAAAAAAAATCAATATTTTACTATTTTTCCACCTATGTAGAATGAAAAACTTGATATTCAATGAAAAACCTATGTTTAGTAAAAAATTAAAAATTGAATACATAATAAAATGAAAATATATGAAAATTATACTTGTTGGAAAGCTTGTTTTGAGGACTACAATCTTGCAAATTATATTTTCAAGTTAATTACATTTGAAGGTCCAACTTGAGGTTTGAAACTAGATTTTCTAAGGAAATTTTAAAGCAAACACCAAAAGTGTCTTGATAAGGCCCTTCATTCAAAGGTCCTTCAATCAAAGGTACCTTCAGACAAAGATATTACCTTCGTTCAAAGGTACCTTCGATCAAAGGTGCCTTCATTTGAAGGTACCTTCGATCAAAGGTACCTTCGTTTGAAGGTACCTTCAATCAAAGGTACCTTCAAAAGAAGGTTGTTTTAGCAAAAAAAAAAATAATATTGAAGGACCTTTGAATGAAGGTCATTGAATAAAATAATATTTAAAAAATTAGCGTCTGACCTTCAAACGAAAGCTAATTTTAGCCAACATTTTGCAATTAAACATATATTCAAATTATGTATATATACAAGGTTATTTTTTATGTTTTTAATATCAAAAAATAAAGAAAAAATCACTTTTTGGTATTTTTTGCAAGTGCTTTAAATTTGGAACATGGAATAGTCTTGAAGGAATAATTGAGATCATATTATGCAAAGAAGAAGACGGAAAATAAAAGGACAAGGAAAAATAAGGCTGCACAATATCATTTAGTAGAAAGGGAATAAAAATTGTGTGAAGAAAGGATGCAAAGATATTATGCTCAAAGAGAAGGTATGTATATCTTATATAAATTATGATTTTTTTAATTAAATCATCTTCTAGATAAGATTAGGATCAATAAGATCAAATTGTTTTTAATTGAATTTTTTTTTCAATTCAAGTATGTTTGAAATATATTCACTTATTTTTGTTGTGGATCCCATTACCATCCCAAGTCCTCTACTAAAACCATTATTATCCCTACAACTTAACTAAACCTTAAACCTTATTTACCCTAGAAACCCTATATATTATTGAGCTAAATCTATGATTAGATGTTTTGGCTAAATACTCTTCCACTAAATTAACTAATCAAATTATTTTCTACTATATTTTTGTACCTTACTCACCAAGTGCATCTATTACAAACCCTAGGTCCTATCTAGGAACCTCCCCCAATGGAGACATGTGTAATTTGATTACCCTCAAAACATCATTAGTCCTAAAGCGTAAGTTCCTTAAATATTATAATTTGAGTTAAATCTACACATATAAATTAGGAATTTAGAAGGTATTGTATACACCATAAATAAATAATCATTAAGTATTAAAGTTGTCATGTTTAAAATAAATTATAGTAAATTAAAGACTTTGAGAGTTTATTATATACCCTGGACTCATAAACCCTAAACCTTAGGCCTTAAATATTATTGAGTTTTAAATCTACATGTTTTTTTACTTTCATGCTTGTATTTTATATTATATTTATCTATTTCTACATGTCCTTACATATTAATTGGGATATGATGGATTTATCATTATCCAAGTGAGCCATTGGTGCAATATTGGTGATATCTCATTTCCCTTTGGTACATGGAATCACATTTTAGTAATTTATCTATTTTGTGCACGTGATGTTCTTTATAAAATGTGATTATTGACCTATTATTTCATCTTACATTACATGATTATTTATCTTACAACATGTTATATTTTTACCATTCATTTATTCTCCACTCACATGTTTAATCGCTTACATAATCTGTGCAAAACCACTTAGAGGGGACATATATATAATATTAAGCTAATATTTTATATGTGCATATGATTATTGTAGCCCTCTATGAATTTTCACCACATTCACCATGGTTAGATTGATTATTTATTCTTAGGATATAGTTAGCATTATCCATGCAACATGTAATATTATCTCCTTTACTACTAATATATTGATCTATAATATTGTAGGTACACACTTATCTTTATTACATTGAACCTCTTTTTAGGTTAAATGATATTGTAATTAAATATGTACCTATAAACTTCTACATATATTATAATTTGACATTAGCAAGTAATGAGCTTATTTAAGATTTTGATTAGATGATACTCCTAGAATTTTTTGATTGTAATGTATTTAGGATAAAACTAAATTTAGATGGAACTTGTGCACATGACCATCCATATCCATATCATTCTAGATGTTATTTCCATTTAAATTCATTTTCTTTTCTTTTAAATACTTTGACATGCATTCTTGATCAGTAGTTTAATTATAATTCAAAGTTGGAGAAAATTGTAAGGATGAATACTATATTCCTAACACTTTCTCATTCTTCTCATAATCACCTTGATGCTTTATCCATAGATTAATAATCTAACTTTTATATATTATAAAATATTCTCTTTTATATGATATCTATATAGGGGCTCAACATTCAGAAATTGGAGTAGAGGTCTAGCCTAATTTAATTACTAGAGTAGAGAAGGCTGAAGCGCACATAGTTGATGTCAAGGAGGAGACACAAACATAAACAATTGATGTTAGAGAGGGGGGCCATACACACTTTTATGTTGGATATGTGTCAAGATTGCTTCTTTCTACTAATTTTCATACTATGAATCTAATTAAAGAGGTGAAGAGAAAATTTTCTTACTTGAAATGGATATAGAAAAAATGAAATTTATGTTGAACAATCTAGTCAAACTACTAAGAGGGCATTGACAAGAACTTCAAAAGAAATAATTGAGGCTTATTTCAAAAATCATGATACACTTGGTCAAGCCCAACTGTTATCAATATTTCTTCTTCATGATGAGATATTAGAGCCATTACAATTGATGAGTATATATTTCACAAAAAAGAGGAAAAGACACCTAGAAAAAGATATTGTTAAGAATGTTAAAAAAGGTTTGGGTTCCATTGGGATACAATCTCGATCAGTGTGATGGCACTTTCAAATTTTGCAAAATCTGAAGTGCTCATTTTGAACCCTAAGGATTTTTATTTTCATCTAAAACCTTTGTTACATCTGATATAGGGTTCTTATATGGGAGTTTAGGGTTTTGTTCATTTTAGTTGCTTGTAACGTTCTATTTTGTTGTTAACCGCATGGTGCTTGTATCCGGTCATATAAAAATTTCATGTCTATCAATGTCGTTAAGTGACCAGCCTCTCTTGCCTAGGTTTGAAATTCCTATCTTATAATGTTAAATTAAGGATTTTTTGGCCTTTACATCCTTTGTATTTCATGATTTAGAAGTCTTGAGCCTATTATTCTAATATCATCCTAGGGGATCCACCTCATTACAACAACTTAAGTGCATGTGGTCAAAGTTTCCACTTAATTCTTGATGGCCATCATAACTACATCTCTCATCACTTATTTCTTCATAGGTACATATCTTGAATTGGCAATGAGCGATGGAATGGTATTTTCTTTGACATCGCTCATCGCTAAGGGCTTTTGAGCCTTTGAATTTGTAATAGTGGTGAGTGATACTTTTGGCCTTTTTTTCTTATCATTCATAGTGGATGGTCATAAAATGATAAGCTTGGATCAGCAATGAGCGATATGATGTAATTTCCTTTATATCGCATGATCACGGATATGTTTTAAATGCTAAGTTCTAGATTAGCGATCTGCAATGCACATTGTAAAATTTGTAAACCATTTCATCGCTAATTGCTCGCAAACTATATGAGGAGAATAAGTGATGAGCGATGGCCTTATGTTTTATTGCTCATCATAAATTCATTTTTGAACTTAAGTTCTGAATTAGCAATGAGCGATGTTCTCAAAAAAAGGTTTATTGGCTAATATGATGAGATCCTATGAGCGATCCCTTTTGTGTCATTAATTTTTATGCAGGTGTATGTGTCTAAATCTAGTGCCTCCACTACATCTCTCGTCGTTGATAGGAGCCTAGGTGCAAAGTTTGAATTGGCGATGTGCAATGGAGGAACGGACATGATCAGGGAAAGGGTTGTAGATCCAAGGACTGAGATTTCATTACATAAAACACTTACATCACTGATGGAGTTGGCGAGGATGAAGTAAATCATCAACAAGCGACAACTACTACATGGAACGGGAAACATGGCAAGATCTTAAGGATTTAGCATAAAGGAAAAAGGAAAGCAGCGAGAGGACTGAGGAACCATTGATGAAGTTTTCAAATAGGATGATCCAACGAACTAAAAATCATCGCATGAATACTTTCATCATTGATTGTACTCTAGAAGTTGAGGAAGATCAGCAATGAGCGATGAAGCGTATAAGGAAATTTTCTCTCAAGAAAGTAGACTGGTCTCATGTAATTCACCAATATAAATGAAAAAGCATAGATTAGGTTGGCGATACATGTTAATTGTCAGATCAAATGTGATTAATCAAGGTTAGAGAAGAATGTGGCAGCATTTGAGATAGCATCACTATTTTCTAGGAGCAAGTTGATAATGGTTGAAAAATGATGCTCATGGCCACCTTAGATGAAATTTTAATTGTCCTAAGATCAACGGCCTAGAATCAAATCTAAACTATTAAGTTACCAATTCGCCTGTGCAAGGAGTTCTTGAATCATTAATTTTGCATGCTTAAATTTTCTATTTAATGTAGGTTGATCACTATTTATTCTCACCATCTTTTTAGTCTGCAGTGTATGTGAGGCAAAGTGTGAAGTAGAGTAAGAGGCTATTTGTTTTTCTTGAGTTGAATTTTATTGTCCTTAGTAGCTTGGTTTCAAACTGGGTTCTCTAGTTTGGTTAGGAATTTCTTTGATAGGTTGGTCACAATTGTTTGGGTTGTAGGTGTATCTCCCTATAGCTTTGTTTTGAATCCTTAAATTCTGCTTGTTTTGAAAATGGGGAAAACTAGTATGACAATTCAGCCTATTAGAAGGTCTAGCCATCTCAATGTGTTTGAGTGTCATGAAGATATAACTGAGCGGGAAGCCCTGGCTTCTCCTGAGGTTTCAAAGGGTAAAAGGAGGGCTAGAGGTCATAAGAAGAAATCAATTGTGCAGAGTACATACCGCTTGAGAAATAGGACCCTTCCAAGAGAAGTGGTCGAGTTCAAAGGCAAGGAACTGGTGCAGCCAGTGAAAAAGGAAAGGAAAAAAGAGAAAAGTCATAGGGCATTCCTAGGAAAACACAATTCTCCTATTGTGCTTTCTGATACTCCTTCGGATGATGAGGATGATACTGACTCGAACTATGGCTAGTACCTTCATTCTCTAGTGTCATATGAGAGCTCTGACGATGACATGGTGATGATCCCTCCAATCTCATCGAGGACAAGGAGCAGTTGGGAATTCTTTGATGCTGACAACTCTGAATAGGGTCACCGCCTTGTTTTAGTTTTTTATGATACCAAGGTCTTTGCATAGGAGGTATTTTTTTTCATGCATCCAAGGTTTGTATTTTTCTTTCCCATGTTGATGTGGAAGTCCTCTAGAAGATATGAATGGAATCTTTTTTGTTTCAATAATGAACATTGTGATAGCGACTACTA
The DNA here is from genome assembly GCA_007258455.2 of Sequoia sempervirens. NCBI lineage: Eukaryota > Viridiplantae > Streptophyta > Pinopsida > Cupressales > Cupressaceae > Sequoia > Sequoia sempervirens. The sequence goes on along the minus strand of VDFB02357385.1, from coordinate 102,917 downwards.
GTATCCTGCACATGTTTTTTGCCTTTTGTCCTCCCTTGTTCTCAAATGATTGCATATGAAACCACCTAGGGATTTCTTTGAGTCGGTTAGAATTAGGTTTTGAAATGAACTAAAATGAAAGTGAAATTGTAATTCATTCGGGTGCTTGTTGCTCCCCTGTTTTATAAAGGGGATTTCATGGCTGAAAAAAGAGAGTTCAGAATTTTGAGTCTAGGAGAAGTCTCAGTGGATACTATGCTCTAAATAGAAAAATAGAATGTAAATAGATACTTTATTAGATATATCAGAAGAAAATCTAAGGTGAAGGTTATACTATATACAAATCTTAAATATGGTTTTACAAAGCAATATCAGAAATGAAGAATAATTTTAGTTCTAAAATGTTGCTCTCTTATGTATTTTCTTCCAAGTTATGAATGAAGTTGTTAATTATGATTTCATTTATCTTCAGTCATTTGCACTGAATGGATGAACTTGTTTTATGCTTTAGTTCAATGAGTTGATTAAATGCTAAAATGAGGTCATTAGTTTGTGAGAAAAAGGATATAGGATTTAGTAAGGAAGTGATATTTTGAAACACAATGAGTTAGATGTTAGAAAGTGGCATTCTAATAGTCCATTAATTTCTGAAGTTCAATCAAAATTGTATTATTGATTGATTACAAGTTATAACTCTTCTTTTCCCTAAGATAAGGCACTGATTGTTTTATTAGTTTATCTTATGGTCAGTTGAGCTAGCATTGAATTTGGCCTAAGATTCAAGATGAAGAATGATTCATAAAATACTCTAAACTCTATTGCCCCAACTTTAAGTATATAAGAGAATTCCTTGAAATGAGTAACACTTTTATCTGAGGTATGTTGAGCCTTTGATAAGGTGAGTTTCTTGTGATAATGCATCTGTGTGAGGAGATACTCTTGACCTAATCTGAGATACTATGAGTATGCATGGGATTACCCTCCCTGGGTTTCACAGAGCCCAAAGAGAAGAAGTGAAGTACTAATTACTTTACTTAAGTGTTGGCCAATCCTCAACCTTGCTGATAATTGAGTTGTGGCAAATTCATAGGCTAGGACTAAGATTAAGTTTGTTTCTATAAAAAATAACCAACACAGCAGTTAAGAGCATTTCAAGAAGAGTGATGTTGGCATCTATTGTAAGTCCACAAATGTCAAGAAAGCATCAAATCTCTTCACTTTCAACTAAAATTGGCTTAAGTAGAAAGACACTAACAAGATATGTGAAAAGGAGAAAGGTTTTGGATGATACTACCACATAAGGCAATTGGGAATTGATGTGTAGGGATCCTCATTCTAAGAATATTGAAGATGGTGATAGGAAATTGATCTCAATTTTTTGGCATGATCATACGCATCCATCAAATAAAAGAGATGTTCTAAAACATAAGATCAGGTTAGCCAATTTTGAACTACATGCAAAAAATTGGTTAGACATAACAAAACATGAGATGTATGTGATGTTTTGTGATGCAAATCATCATATAAAGATTGAACAAACACTGTTTAAAATGTTAAGGCCATATTATGTGAAGGTAAACAAGGTTTTTGAAACTTTTTATTGTCGTTATCATATTAAATTTAATCTTTACTATCAAGTGTTTCAAAAGATCAGAGAAGAAAGTGATGGTTCTCAAAATGCACCTCCTAAATGGGTAAGCCAATTCATAGCATCCATCTTATGTGATAAATATGATGATGATTAGATGGTCCAATGAAATGCATAAAAGTACTTTGTAAAACATGTGGAAATCTAGCTAAAATTCCTTTGAGAAATGAAGATATTGACATGACGAAGATGGAAAATTATAAGAGTTACAAGTACATAAAATTTGAAACAAAAATTGGGGAAGAATCCATAAGGTTAGATTATGTTGAAGAGGAGGTATGTATTGGAACATTTATAAAAAAAAATCGTAAATTGATACAACCATACATACCACTTACATTAATAATAATATAATAATAAAAAATAATATTATATAAAAAAATATAAAAAATAATAAAATAAATAATTCAAACCTTTAGTCTAACCCAATCATTAATAATATAATAATGATAATAATATTATTATACTAAGTTTAATAATTTTAATATAAAATTTTATAAATTAATAATATTAATTACAATTCAATTCATCTCTTATTAAATTATGGTTTTTTCTTTTTTATATAAAAATTTAAATAAGCACCTAACGAATGAATATATATAATAATTTATTATAAATATATATTAATATAATTAATATCATTCTTGATAACACAAGTATTATAATATTATAGTATATTTATTATTAGTATACTTATTTTTTTATTTATAATAATATATTAATATAATACATTATAATAGTATAACCCTAAATATTAGCATTAACTATATTATAACAATAAACATAAAAAATCTAACTTTTTCTCGCTTCTCTCTCCTCCGCCTGTGTTTGAACTATTTGTGTGCATGGTAAACTCTGTGTTGGGGGTACCATGGTCCCCCCTATCCTCCCCTGACCTGATTCTCGCCCAAATGCATGCGGCCTCATGTCCCTCAGGGACCTCCACTGGAGTGTTCAATTCTAGCGCTTTTGTGATTCTGGGTTTGTCCAAGGAACCCATGAATCTAGGTTTGTCTAGTGGGATTGTGCCAATGGTTTTTGTCTCCTTGAAAGTTAAAGGATGGAAGAATGTGTTGACTAACTCTAGTCAAAATGCTAAGAGTCCCTTTCCTCATCCTAAAGAAGAGATCTCTACTTCAGGTACTAACTTTGCTATCCCTGAAACTGTTAGTGATGGGATTGTATCCTAAATGGAGAATGTTGTGGTGGGTCATTTCCTTTCCTTTCGCCCCATGGTGGACATGGTTAGAAGATGGATTTTTGCTAAATGGCATCTCAAAGGGAGCATGGACATCTGTGTTATGGTGGGTGGAATTTTTTCTTCAAGTTCACAGCCTTGAAAGATTTAATCTCAGTCCTTTCCTCTAGCCCCTGGGTCTAGCTCTGTGTTGTTGGAAGTTGGGTTTCAATCCTGCAGTTGATCTCAACAAGTCGACATTGGTGTCGGTCCATTTGTTAGGCCTACCCCTAGAATACTGGGATGAATCCATATTCAAATGTATTGGAGACTCCTTGGGCCAGTTCATCACTTCAAACTCCATTACCAAGTCCAAATCTAGGTTAGTATTTGTTTGTTTTTGTGTCAATAGTGAATTCCATAAGTCTCTACCTACTTATATGAAGCTCAGTTCTAAGTTTGGTTCTTGGAACCAACAAGTTTGTTATGAGAATGTTGTAGTCTACTATCAGAAATGTGCTAAACCTGGTCACCTAATCACTAACTGTAAATCATCATTGAAACATGTTCCTAACCCTAGTGATTTTGTTGCTAATGACCACTAACCTTTTGAAGAAGACATTCTGAAGATTGTTGGCTCCCCGGTCAAGTTTGGCTCTCCTAAGTCGGTTGACTCCCTGTTCAGTTCTGATACACTCAAATCTATCAAGGATGTATCCTTTGGTGATTTGGTTTTGATTCTCACTACTCCTGCTCTAACAAGCGGATTATATTTAGCTATTGTTAGGGTTCTTGGGGTTTTAAATTGCCCCCCTTCTCCTAGCTTGGTGGGGGATTATTGGTGGTGTGGGTAACACCCTAAAGGAAGAACGACTTAAAATGATAAGGAGTCCAGTATTGACTAGTGGTGAAAAAGGTGAAATCTTGGAAGAAGAGGCTTTAAAGGCTAAATTTGAGCCTATTAAGGTGGATTCGGTGAGGATGTTGGAGGAAAAATATATAGAAGAGGATTTTTGGTCAACCCTAAAGAAAAATGGAATACAAAGGAAAGCGGATGTGGGTGGTGACTCTAAACCTGGTAGGCCCAACTAGCGACAAATCAGGTATAGGGAGACAACAAAAGAGATAGCCATATGTAAACATAGGACACTAGAAGTGTCCTCAAAGAAGGGTAAAAAATGAAGGTATTGTCCTAGAATGTGAGAGGGCTAAATAGCTTTCACAAACAGTTGGCGCTGAAAAAATATGTATTAGAACATAAGATTGATGTTTTGCTCCTACAAGAAATCAAAATGAAGAAAACAAACTTTGATAATATAGTTAAGTATATTTGGCCAAGTGCCCTCTTCTCTTGCACTGATGTTGATGGGGCATCTGGTGGGCTTTTTGTGATGTGGAATCCTAATAGGATCACTAGTTCTAAAAATTTTCAATGCCGGAGTAGTGTCGGGATCAAGTTCTCTCACCCCAGAGGCTCTTGGCTCCTCATCAATGTTTATGCCCCTAACCAAAGGAATGTTAGGAATTCCCTTTGGCGAGATCTTACAGACTAAATAAACATTAACAAGGGGTCTCACTAGCTATTGGTTGCAGACTTCAAATCTCATTTGTATCCTTCAAAGAAATGTGGAGGGCTTGTGGACTACTCTGATAGCATGACTGATCTAGCGAATTTTATGAGTAACAACAGCTTTGTTGACATTGACTTGTTGGGTCAAACATTCACGTGGACCAATAGGTGTCTTGGGGATGGGTTGATTTAGGTTAGACTTGATAGATTCCTTTGTTCTCCCAATTAGATGACTCTACTCAGTGATAATCTATGTGCACTGCCTCGTACTATCTCTGATCATAACCCTCTGTTGTTAGTCATGAATGAACTATCTATTGTGGGACCCTTTCCTTTTCGATTCAAGATTATGTGGAACTCCCATCCTAATTTTAGGAGTAAAATTGCTTAATGGTGGAATATCCTTATACATGGCTCCCCTATGTTCAGCATCTTTAACAAACTTAAGCATTTCAAAAATATGGTGAAGGGTTGGAACAAGATATTTTTTGGGGATGTCTTTCTGAAAAAAGAAAGCCTTAGGAGATAAGTTGAAGGTCATACAAAAAATAATGGAAGAGGGGGATGTTAGTGTTGGAATATAGCTTTGAGAGATCATTTTTGGGTACTTTCATTGTCATTGATGGCAACTAGAGTCAGCAATATGGTTTGTAGTGTTAGCATTGCTCCTATCGACAAGGGAAGTAAGATTTTGTAATCTACCAATAGAAAGAATGAAGAGCAAAACATCTGGTTGGTAAGCTGATCTAATCACTTCACCAGATCATTATTTTGTGGTATGGATCTCCAAGGAAGCCTTCCTAGCATGTATACTATCCTACTGGTGAGTTTTGTGGTGTTTCATTAGTCGAAGTTCGAGTTAAGAGGTTCGGTAGTATGGTTCATGGCTTATTCTCTCATTTTAGCTGACATGTTTTATATGGCGTATCACAGATGTATGTGGAGTATGTATTTAGTTATTTCTTATGTTTGGAACTTTGTTTTGGGTCCCTACTAAAGTCTAGCTAACTTGTGTGGGTACACATCAACTCTAATTAATGATTTGAGACGACATAAGCAAGAATATTATATTTTGTTGTGAAGCCAACATACAATGAATTCCTAATTAGTGGGTATATAAAGGAGATCAAAAAATCATTTTGAAGTTGATGTAGCTGTGGTAGAGATAGAAGTGTATGTGTATCAAGGAGAGAGCAAAAAGGACAGATTAGTTATTTGAGGGCAGAAAAAAATTGTATGCTAAGTAGAGCAGAGCAAAGTAGAAGTACGAACTAGTCAAAAGATCCAAAATATAATTATGAGCTTCATTGGAACTGAACCCAGGCATTTGTAGATGTATTCTCAATTCAAATTTTTGTTGTAATTTCAATTATAATTTTTAAGGCAATGAGCCTTTCTCTCTTGAGTAGTGAGCTCTAGATAGTGCACTTGAATGCAAGTGCATTCCCCTCTTTTATCATACTTTTAATAGAGTATACATTGTAGATTAATCTCCACCATGGCTTTTCCCTTAACAAGGTTTCGACATAAAAATTTATGGTGTTATGGTGTTCATTAATGTGATTGCATGTTTCCCTCTGTTTATATGCTATGAATGTTGCTTTAAGTTCAATTATTGTTGTTGATAGTTTTAGATCTGATTTGAAAGTCAAATATTATTGAACACTGATTCAACCCCCCTCTCAGTGTTCCTAGTGTCCAACAACTAGTATCATAGCCTGGTTCCTCTTCTAGAGTTTAATAGCTTGAGGTGGATCTTGAATTACAATGGATGCTAGTGGTCTTCAACACCAGCTTATGGTGGCACTTGATGATCTTGATCAGTCCAAAGCAGAGGTCATGGAACTAAAATCAAATCTTGTGGCTACCAAAAAATGTATTCAATCACTGAAGGATAAGATAAATGAGTCAAGGGAAAAGAGGAAGGAACTATGTGATCAATTGAAGCAAAAAGAAAGCAAGGGTCTGGATGATGTCCATCTGAATCAAACCCTAAGGGAAATAATAGAAGAATGTGAAAAGCTTGCTATACAACTCTAAAGCTTGAAATGGAATCTGTGGTAATGAAGTTTACCAAAGAGATTGAAGAAAGAAAGAAGAATAAGGAGAATTCGGCCCAGTCCCTGAAAATGAAATCTGAAGAATGCAGCAAAATTAATAGTGGACTCATTTAGTTGGAAATTGAAATGCAAAAATCTAGAAACAATGAACAAGAGCTTGAGAGATAGGTAGTTATCCTCGAAAATGAGCTTTCTATTGCAAATGAATTCAAGGAGAAATTTAGGATTAGCTCTGCTAGGCTTGATGAGATAACCAAAAGACAAAAGGATACAAATGACAAGCGAGGTCTTGGATATGAGAAGGGTGAAAGTTTTGAATTTGAACAGAACAACCTTGAAAAGAAGAACAAAGGTAGAAGACATTTGGTAAGGCAACCCAATACTCAAAAATTTAATGGATATTTCTTTGCTTGCAATAAATTTGAGCATACGGCTTCTCAGTGTAGAAGAAAGATAAACCCTAGTACTCCATCATTTTCTAGTCAGTGTTTTAAATGCAAAAAGTTTGGTCATAAGGCATTAGAATGTAGAAGTATTTCTATCAGTGCAAGTAACATTAAATTTTATACCTGTGGAAGATTTGGACATGTTGTTAATCAATGCATGTCAAGAGGAAATCAATGGAATGGATGGTATAGACTGAAAATCTGGTATGCTACAATTGTAACAATTTTGGGCACATTGCAAGATTCTGCAAGAACATAAACATGAACAAAAGAGGTCTGGTTTATTAAGGAACAAATTCTTAGAAAGACAAAAAAAGAAAAGAAAAATCATTTGTGGAAGAGATAAGAGATCAGATGAAGAAAACATGGGTAAAGAAAAGTGAATCTAATGAAGGAAACAAGGTTGTATTGGAAGCTCCCTCTGGTAACTCTTCTGACAATTGACTTCAAGAAAATGGCCTAGGGGGAGTTTTTCATGAAAATATCTTGTCCCCTTGTGATATAGTTGGCACCGAATTGCAGGATGCCATCATCTATTGTGTTATTCATTGTTGAAAGTATTAGTAATAATTTGTTGAGTTGGATGAAATGGTATAGATCCACAGTCAAATTTTTCATTCACTATTTGAGTTTGCAGAGTAAGTAGAACTTTTAGGGAAATGCATTTAATTCAGTAGGAATTTAAGTATGTGAAGTTATAAAAAGGAATCTGAAACCCTAATTTGTCATTGTGCATTGAAAGAGAATAGTTGGAGAGCATTTTCAGCAAAATTCCAAAGGTGCGAAAGGTCAATCTAGCAGAGAATTTTGCAGGTATTTTTGTTGCTTATTAATTTCATACCTATTTGGCGATCGGTAGAACCCTACTCGGCACAAAAATTGAAACAAACCAAAGGAACAGTAAATTTGGATGAGTATAGTAGTCAAAAAGTTAGGGATGAAAGAAATATGTTGTCTCCTACCGAATTAAGGAAGCTTGAAGGATCAATGCATAAGAATTTGGATATTTGGAATGAATTCCCTCATTTCGTCAATGCAGAAGTAATTTGGTTTATCTTGAAAAGATTGGATGGAGATATCCTTACTCTAGATAAATCCTATCAAATCTCTGAGGATGTAATCAAGAATCTAACAATTTTGTGCAATGTTGGTAATATTTTGAAGAAGAAATCGATTCAAAATTTTGAGGTCGAAGCCCTAACTAGAATAAGGGGAGATCAGAGGGATCTGATAATTGCATTGATTAAATATCTATTAACAAGGTATGTTGCACATGGAATCTCATATAAGATCTTCAGAAACTAAGAAGGATCAACCTCGGCAGGTGTTGTATATATTGCTCATAAAATGATAATAGAAAATGAAAACTTTGACTTATGTAGTTTGATGAAGGATCAACAGATGGAGAATGTACAATTAACGAAGGATATTTACTACTCCTTTAGGTTTAGCACCCTTTCAATATGTATTATGATGTATTTTCTAAATTGCTAGCCTCTTAATGACAATGTGGTGTGGAAAGAAAATATACCAGTTTGCAAGCAAATCTTTGAACATTTCAACTCTTTTGAAAATGGGGAATGAGTGTATGAAAATTTCTTTAGAAAGGTGTTGGAAAAGTTTGGTGGAAGTGTTATCCCTCTTCTGGTAAAAATAACTGAAGTTGGATCATCCTTTGAAAAGATAGAGAAAAAGAAGAAGAGAGAGAGATTTGGCTAGTGTCACTCCTTTGGCACCCAAGTCAGTAAAAGTTGAAGAAAAAGGGAAAGGATAGTTGGTTGTGGATGTAGTGGATGAAGACTCTAATGAATATACTCCTAGAGATCAACCAAAACCAAGTGAGCGGGAAATATTAATAGTTGAAGACAATGATGAAGAAGGTGCTCTGTTAAAATCAAAGATAATGCAAATTATTCAGGATGAAGATGGGATGCAAAAGATATATAACATATGGTTGATTGGACCATTTTATGAGCAGGATCTCATTGAGAAAACTTTAGGAAGATACTTTTTTGATAACAATATTGAATTGGAGAGTCTGCACGATGTTCTCCCAGAAGAACTAATTGAGTGTGTTAAGGAGGCTATGGAATTTGTGCCTCTCGATAGGAAAGAGGAGGAAATAATTTCCCATTTGAAGATGCAATTTAGGTTATCTCTTTCTAAGCTAAAGAATAAAATGAATGTTCTAAGATAGTGCATTGATTCAGCCAATAAATTCTTCAATTACTATCTAAGGTGGCCTCATGTGGTTGGCAAGTACAAGGATAGGTTGGAGGAAATTGAAAAAGAGCTTGTCAAATTTGTACAAGACTATAGTATGTTTTTGGATAAGGACGGAAAGGTTAAGAAAAAGTTTCATGATCTGCAGGTTGAGCATGCAAAGGTTCACTTTTCTAGAAATACTCTCATGGACACCTTCTGGAGAGTAAAAGACTTGACTAAAGGCAAACTAGAGCAAATGATTGAAGTGCTAAAGACAAGAGAAAAGCTGGAAGAAGCAATCACCATTCCTAAATCCCTTGTCCAGATTATCAATAGGACATCATAGAATAACAGCTTGATTATAGCCATTGGGATTGCAGTGGACTTTTGGAAGAAATTCCTTCCAGAAATTAAAGCTAAGTATAAAATAATCTTCTAATTTTTGTAGCAGTTTCTCAAATTTTGATCCAACTCTCTATTTTGCAAAGGGGAAAGAATAATAAGAGAAGTATAGTAAAACATTATAAGGAGAGTGGAAGGAATATAATCTTTTTCATTGATGTCAAAGGGGGAGAGAATTTAGTGAAAAATTCCTTGACATCAAAAGGGGGAGCAGTGATCTTGATTTTGTTGAGTTTTTGGTTTTGACACTTAATTTTTCACTAAGTGTTGTCATCAATGCCAAAGGGGGGACATTGTTGGAATATGGATTTGAGAGATCATTTTTGGCTACTTATGTTGTCATTGATGGTAACTGGAGTCAGTAGTATGGTCCGCAGTGTTAGCATTGCTCCTACTAGCAAGGGAAGTAAGATTTTGTAATCTACAGGAAAAAAGAATGAAGAGCAAAACATATGGTTGGTAAGTTGGCTTGATCACTTCACTGGATCATTATTTTGTGGTGTGGATCTCTAGGGAAGCCTTCCTAGCATGTATACTATCCTACTAGTGAGTTTTTTGGTGTTGCATTAGTCAGAGTTCAAGTTAAGAGGTTTGATAGTATGGTTCATGGCTTATTCTCTCATTTTAGCTGACATGTTTTATATGGTGTATCGTGGATGTATGTGGAGTATGTATTTAGTTATTTCTTATGTTTGGAACTTTGTTTTGGGTCCCTACTAAAGTATAGCTGACTTGTGTGGGTACGCATCAACTCTAATTAATGATTTGAGCCAGCATAAGCAAGAATATTATATTTTGTTGTGAAGTCGACATACAATGAATTCCTAATTAGCAAGTATATAAAGGAGATAGGAAAATCATTTTGAAGGTGATGTAGCTGTGGTAGAGATAGAAGTGTATGTGTATCAAGGAGAAATTAAAAAAGAACAGATTATTTATTTGAGGGTAGAAAAAGTTTTGTATGCTAAGGAGAGCATAGCAGAAGTACAAACTGGTCAAAAGATCCAGAATGTGATTATGAGTTTCATTGGAACTAAACCCAAGCATTTGTAGATGTTGTATTCTGAGTTCAAATTTTTGTTGTAATTTCAATTATACTTTGTAAGGAAGTGATTCTTTCTCTCTTGAGCAGTGAGCTCTAGGCAGTGCGCCTAAATGCAAGTGCATTCCCCTCTTTTATCATACTTTTAATAGAGTATATATTTTGGATTAATCTCCACCGTGGTTTTTCCCTTAACAGGGTTTCCACGTAAATATTTCTGGTGTTATGGTGTTCATTAATGTGATTGCATGTTTCCCTCTATTTATATGCTATGAATGTTGCTTTAAGTTCAATTATTGTTGTTGATAGTTTTAGATATGATTTGAAAGTCAAATATTATTGAACACTGATTCAACCCCCCCCTCTCAGTGTTCCTAGTGTCCAACAATTAGCCTACTGACCTACAACTAGGAAAGAGAGATTTGTGTGGAATGGGAAAAAATTTTGAAGGAGGAGATTTTTTGGGAATAGAAATCTAGAGTCCAATGGTTGCAAGAGGGGGATAGAAACACCTCTTTTTTCCATTTTTTTTTCCCTTAAACACAAGAAATGGAACTAGCTTTCTAAACTTCAAAATGAGTTGGGGATTGTAGTCACCACACCCTCCCAAATAGGGCTTGTGGCATTGGGTTACTTTTAAAAGGCTTACTTTGCTCCTAACGAGGCCCCCAATTTGGCTATGGATATCATGTTGCTAGAACCTCTCCCTTCCACCCTAACCCGGGATGATAATGACAACATCCTTTATGTTGTCACTCCTAAGGAATTTTGTACGACTATTTTCAACATGGGTTCCTACAAGGCACCTAGGTTCCCCCCAACTTTCTTCCAGATTTTTTGGGACATTATTGAGGGGGATCTTGTCTTGGCCTCCGGGGATTTCTTCAAATCTGGTAAGATCCTCAGAAAACTAAATCATATCTTTATTTCCCTTGTTCCCAAAGTTGTTGAACCCTATTTTATGACTAACTTTAGGCCCATAAGCCTTTAGAATAACATTTACAAGATCTCTAAAATCTTGGTGAACCACCTAAAAAAATGATAAGCCCTACCTAAAAAGGTTTTTTTCTGAGTCGTAATATCTTAGATGTCACCATAACCACCCATGAAATTTTACACTCCATGGATAGATGCAACAATGCCAATATGGCCTTCAAACTAGATATTTCAAAAGAATATGATAAGGTGTTATGGGACTCTATTCCCAAAGTTCTATCTAAGTTTGGTTTTGAATAGATGGTGATTAACCTCTTAATGGAATGTATTTCCACTATTAGATACTTTTTTTTGGTAAATGGGACCCCCTTTGGTTGCTTCAGTGTTGGGAGGGGTATCAGACAGGGTGATGCTCTCTTGCCCTATTTGTTTATCATGGTCGCAAATGTTTTGAGTAGGAACATATCCAAACTATTATTGGAGGGCTCTATAAAGGGGGTTAAACCTGCCACTTCGTTGCAACCCACTGTTATCCAACAATTCGTTGATGATATTATACTCTTCAAGAAGGCTTCAGTGATTAAAGCCAAGAAATGGAAAAATCTCCTTAGTAATTATGTTGCTTGCTCTAGCTAGTGTATAAATTATAACAAAAGCATGATTTACTTATTCAATAGCACTCCTACTCTCCAAGCTTGGGTAACTATTGTCCTGGTTTGTGTGAGTGCCTCTCTCCCTTCGGTGTATCTTGGCCTTCCCCTTACTATCAAGGAAGTCACTCCTTCCTTTTGGAACACTGTTCTCGAAAGGATCCAAAGGAAGTTGGTGGGGTGGAAAGACTCCATTCTTAGTCATGTTGGTAAACTTCAACTTCTATCTATTGATCTTCAAGGGATCCCTATCTACTTCCTCTCTATCTTTAAGATCCCCATATTTATTGTTGAGAAGTTTGAAAAAATTCAAAGGAACTTCTTATGGTCAGGGACTGAGGAGAAAAATAAGTTTGCTCTAGTTAGCTAGGACAAATTTTGTATGCCTAAATCTTGTGGTGGGCTTTGGGATTAGGAATGTCCAATGCACCAATAAATCTTTACTTGCTAAGGTTGGTTGGGACCAATTAACGAATAAAAAAGACTGGTGCAAGATCATGAATGTTAAGTATCTTGGCAATAGACCCATGATTAAATGCCTCACTGATGATCACCCTTCTGGTTCTCTGGCATGGAAGAACATTTGTAGAATGCAGGGGATGCTCATGTCTAAGATGAAATGGAATCTTGGGAATGGTAATAACATCAAAATTTGGGAGGACCCTTGGTTGCTTGACTCCCCCCTTTCGCACTCTGATTTCAGGAACCTAATGAGACTTGCTCAACTCTTCTTTGGTGAGTACATAAGTGATTACCTTCTTGGTCTATTAGGTGCTAGGTAGTGGAAATATTTACTTCTTTTTTGCCCCTTATCCCTGGAGCTGCTTATTATGGCTAAGTCTCTACAAGAGTTTCTCTCCCTCACTAGATTACCTCTATCCAACTTTAAGGATGAATTCTACTAGATCAAAGATAGGTAGAGCAATATTTCGGTCAAAATGACTTACAATATGTTGTTAGTTTAGGGTGATTATTAATGGACCTTGGAGACAGGTTTGGAATAGGCACCTGATTCCAAAAATCAATTTCTTCTAGTGGACAACCTATCATAACAGGATCTTAACTCGGGATAACTAGAGGAAAAGAGGGTTTTAGATCCCCAATAGGTGTTTTTTGTGTAAAGGCAATGAAGATTTTGTTGATAATTTATTACTGCACTGCCCATTTGTTGTTGATGTTTGGGGCTTATCTTTTAAGAAGCAAGACACCCACTGGACTATGTGTAGGGACATCCAATCCTTCATTTTGGGCTGGTCTGGGCCCTTTCAACATCCTATCCCTAGGGAGATTTGGAACCAGGTCCCCCATCATTTTTTGGTGCTTGTGGAAAGAGAGAAACAATTGGATATTCAAGAATATTGAGATAAGCCCTAAGGAGGTATTTGGTATAGGGCTAATACTTGTTTCAGAAAATGTTTTGATTTACAAGGGGAAAACCCCAGACAAAGCCCCTACTGAGTGGGAGATCAAAATGGATAAATCTCAGAACAAGAATCTTGAGATCAACTCCTTTGACAACTCTAAGGCCCAAGATAGGTGTGACACAGTTTGGAATCCCCTGAATCGTGATTGGTATAAACTCAATTTTTATGGTGCGGCCAAGGGGAACCCGAGCAGGGTTAGCATCGGGGGAGTTATCAATGATAGCAGGGGTAACTTTGTGGCTGGTTACTCAGGGGGTTATAGGGATTTAGACCTCCATGACTGCATAAGCTAGGGCACTACTAAAGGGCATCCAGTTAGCTATTACTATGGGGATAAATAAACCGCACATAGAAGGGGATTCCAAGCTGGTGATTGATTCCATGAAAGATGACAGATTATTAGGATGGAACACTAGAGATATCATATTAGACATTAATCACTCGGTGTCGAAGCTAGATATGAAGATCTTTACTCACATCTTTCGTGAGGGAAACCAAGTTGCTAACACCTTGGCTAATCTTGGCTCCTATTGGAGCATATCCAAGTGTTGAAGGAATATTGGGAACTTGCCATGAGATTTACACAGAATTATCCTCAAGGAACATGGCACCTTTGTTACCCATGATGTTATCTAAATTTTTTATTGGAAAGGATTTTTGGCTTGTCCACATATTTGTCCTTTGGGTGATGTGGACAAAGATGGATGATGAGGTGTTAATTACATGGCAAGATTTGAATTATGGGGTGAAGATTGTGTTTTTGGAGCTAATAATGAGGAGTGATGGGAAGTACAAAGGGTTAATGGCTAAGTTTGGTTTGTAAGGAAATATCGATGTGAAAATTCCTTCTAAATGCAAAATTCTCAAAAAAAAGTGTAGAAAATTTCATTTAATTCAAGTTGCAGTCATTAAGATGCACAACAATAGAACAAAAGAATAGACAATTTAACACACATATAATTGAACACTAGATTTATGTGGGAAAACCCTTACGAGAGAAAAACCCTCATACCAAGTAAAGTCACTTTATATTATAGTAAACAAATTACATATAGAGTTACAGACTCCACCCTCAAGTGTTAATTCACAACATTACAATTCCCTGATCAGCCTCATACACAAATTTTGATTACAGTTGTTCTCTCACACTGTTATAATGCTCGTATAGCATACAATATAGAACATCACTAAATTGATCGAACCCACACTCATTGCAGAGTGATATAATATAAATTTGACATCTAGCCATGACCGCTTTAGTTACAAAAAACCAACCGTTTCAACTGTACACAAACTATCACAAACATGTAACTGTCAAAAACCTACATCATCTTCGATGTTCATTTCAACCTACTAAACCAAACATCAACAGTCAGCAACCAACCATTTCTTTCCACCTCAGCATCAATTGGGTCCCACCAAGACATTATTCATAGATTATTGGGTCAACAAACATACATCGCATAGCCAATCCCGCACACCCCGCAAGAGTCTATGGGACCCACCACAAGGGGCACGAGGTTAGCGGGCACAATTGGATTGTTTTAATCACAACCATCAATCAAAATTCCTTCAACCAATACAATGATGACATTTTACTTATAACTGTGGCCCCCACAGCCAACTCGACTCCACGTCACCGTCGCTGGCCAACCACCATAGCTATCAGAAAGTCAGAGATTTCCAAAACTTCACAACTCGCAACATGAGGTTCCAAAGTTCTAACTTTCTTTGATCTTGTGATCCACTTGTCCTTGCAGTCAGTAAGTCGGAAGGTTATGAAACTTTAGAACCCTATGTCATGAGGTTTCAAAGTTCAAATTTTTAGCAATCACACAACATTTAGGCTGATAAAGGGAAAAATTCCAAGCTTTAAGAGAAATTCCAATCCATCAAGTTGAGGCACATTTTCCAACATGCTCCCACTTAATGAAGACTTCTTGGTTTCTTCCAAATGCAAAGTTATTGAAGGTCATAGGCCCCAAGGTCCATTGAACTAGCACACTACCTATACTTGTCTATGCTCACAGGCTTTGTCAATGCATCAACAACATTCTCCAAAGTATCCACCTTTTCAAGACTAACCTTTCCATCTCCCACCATTGAAATGATATTGAACATTGATATGCTTCGTCTTGGCATGGAAAGTGGGATTTTTTGCCAAACAAATAGCACTTTGACTGTCACAACAAATCATAATTTTCCTTACATTAAACCCAACATCAAAACATAAACTCCTAAGCTAAATGGCTTTTATGCAGGTGTGTGTTGCTACCATATACTCCACCTCAGTAGTAGATAAGGTGACTATAGCCTGTTGCTTGCTCAACCAACTAACTGCACCATTGAATAACATGAAGATGTATCCACTGGTTGATCTTTTGTTTTCAATATCCCCTACCCAATCAAAATTCGCATACCCACAAATGCTAAGAGATCTCTGTGATCTAACTGGGTTTCCATGATAACACAAAGCATACTCTAAATTTCCCTTCAAATATTTGAAAAACTCTCTTCACAGCATCCCAATGTGGCCTTCCTGGATTAGCCATAAATCAACTAAGTACTCCTACTACTTGGGAAATGTCTAGCCTAGTATAGACCATTGTGTACATTAAATTTCCAACTACACTTGCATAAAGCACCCTGGTCATGTCCTCCATCTCAGTAGGAGACTTTAGACAATCTTCAATAGATAGCTTCATTCCCTACAACACTGGAACAACTAACTGCTTGTAATTTGTCATACTAAATCTCTCAACGATAGAATTAATATACTTGCTTTGGCTAAGCCAAAGCTTTCTAGTTTAGGCCTATCCCTTCTAATTTCCATACACAAAATATACCTTGTTGCACCTAAATATTTCATTTCAAACTATGTTGACAACTAATATTTTAGACAAAAATCGGTTTAGGCTAGGCTTCCATATTCTTCATAATTCATATTCTTCATGGTCATGATTAAATAATGTCAATTATTTAATTATTCATCTTAACATTAATTCTTCTATTAATTAAATAATGTCAATTATTTAATAATTCATCTTCTATTAATTTTCTATTAATTAAATAATCTTAATTATTTAATTAATTCACACTTTTCTTTATTCTATCCTAAATTAAATAAACGCTTTTATTTAATTATGTTACTAATTAACCTTATTCTTCTTGTCAAATTAAATAAATTCTTATTTATTTTACTTTATCATATTTCAACTATAATTAAATAAATTCTTTATTTAATTATTCATTTAGAACCCTTCATCATTTAATTAAATAAATCTTATTTATTTAATTATTCTAATATTGAGTTGAATTAAATGAATTATTTAATTCATTAATTTATTTTAACACATTCTCTATATTTTAGATAATTATGTGAGTTATCTAAGTATTCACTTTTACTCGACCGACATCTATTTTAATCATTCAGTTAATCTTTGATTTATGTCTGAACTCAAATCCAAGTAATCTCTTCATACCTATCAGGTTCGTCCTTCTCTGTGTAGACTTCCTCACAGGCTGAGACTGAGATTGTGGTTCTTCTTCCTGTTCAGAACTCTTAGATTTGCTAGAACTCTCCTTAGATTCAAGTACTTTCGAATTTGAAGATTCAAAGTTCCTTTTATCTAGAGTTCAGGGAATTTCAACTACATCATTCTTCTTTTCTTTTTCTTCTATCTCTAACTACAAATCAATTATAGAAGGTTTCAGCTCACGAAAGATTACACTTTTTCTATTCAAAACCTTCTCAGTAACAAGATTACAAAGCTTGTATCCTTTCATGACAATGCCATATCCAAAGATACATTTGACAGCCTTGTTCTCTAGCTTAGATATTTTCTCATTCGACACATATGCATATGTCGAGCATAGCCAAAGACATGAATATGCCTTAGAGAGGGCTTCTTACCAGACCGCACTTCCAATGGTGTTTTATCAACAAGAGATGAACTAGGTGAACGATTAATCAAGTAACATGTTGTAGCCATAGCTTCATCCCATAACTTCTGCTCTAGACTAGCACTACTCAACATACTTCTCACTCTTTCCATTAGCGTCCTGTTTAACCTTTCAATAACTCCATTCTATTGTGGAGTATAAGGTGTAGTTTTATTCCTTTTAATCCCATGGCCTTTGCAATACCTTTCAAAATTTATAGAAAAAAAATCACCACCATTATCTATCCTTAAGCATTTAATTTTCCTTCCAGTCTAATTTTTAACCAAGTTTTTAAACTCTTTAAATTGACTAAACACTTTTGATTTACTTTTAAGAAAGTACACAAATTCCCTTCTCAAATAATCATCAATAAAAGAGACATAATATTTAGACATTGATAATGAAGGAAAATTCACTAGACCAAATACATCAAAGTGAACATAATCCAATATGCCAGAAGATCTATGAGGACTAGAGTAAAATGAAACACGGTGTTGCTTTCCATAAATGTAGTGTTCGCAAAAATAGAACTCAAGGTTACAATCAACAAGCCCTTCTATGAGGTTTTTATTTTTCAAGGCTTTCAAGCCCTTTTATCCTATGTGACCGAGTCTATGATGCCATAGCATGGTTTTCTCTGTTGGGAGTTTCACCTCCAAAGAGTTTTCACCTAGAGGAATGTTTCCCTCCTTCCCTATGAGAGCAACTTTATCTAACTTTACAGATACGTTACATTGAACAACACATGCATCCAACTTGTACAGAGTTTCTTACGTACACCCTTGGCCAGCACCATTGAGCCTGTAGTCATTTTACAACCACCACTCAATAATGTAACTTGCACAACAACATTATTCAGCTTACTAACAAAAATAAAATTACAAGCCAAACTTGGTATGTGAATTATGCCATCAATTCCTATATTTCTTCTATCATGAAATTAGATTTTGACTTTTTCTCGGCGAAAAATTTCAAGAGATGAATCACTTTCCAAGTACACCTTTCCACCATCATACTTTTCATACTTTGTGAACTAATCTCTATGTGATTTATTGTGAAAATATGCCCCTAATTCAATCAACCAAACATCTCTTGATGCCTGAGTCACCAAGGCTACAATGAAGGCATCTACATCACTCTGAGAAGAATCATCATTTGAAGAGTTGTTCTTCTTCTTCTTTTTCTCCTCTTTGCAATCCTTCTAGGCATGTCCGGTTTTCCCTCAATTCCAACATTTCACCTTGGACTTCTTGCCTAGAGACTTTGGTCTCCCTTCAGATTTGGATTTAGACTTCTTGTCTTTCTTGTTGCCTCTCTCCTTTGATCTACCCCAAACAGCAAGGGACTCCTTGGCCATCTCAAAATATTTCCTCTGCATCTCTTCTAACAGTAGAGAAGCAACCACATCTTCCATTTTAAAGATGGTTGTTGTACTTCCAATAGCCATCACCAAATGATCTGATGTGTCAAGTAAGGAACATAATAGAAGCATACAACAATCCTCCTCTATCTTCACGCCCATAGAGGCCAACTAAGCAACAATCATATTAAATGAATTTAGATGATCTACTACAGATGCTCCTTCTTCCATCTTCAAGGAGTATAACTTCTTCCTTAGGAATAACTTATTCACCAAAGACTTCCCCTGATAAATATCACCAAGTTCTTCCATAATGAAGATACAATCTTCTTCTCATGGATGTTTAAGAGAACAGAGTCTACCAAACAAAGTCTTATTAATCCTCTAGGTTTTCTATCTACGAGGTCCCAATCTTCTTGCTTCATACTTGAGCGTTTAGTTCCCATAATAGCAATCCAAAGATCTCTATCCACCAACAGGTCTTCCATTTTGAGTTTCCACAACTCAAAATTTCTGCCATTGAAATTTTCAATTTCTACTCTTCCTATTGTGCTTTCCATCTCAATCTGTAATCAAGACAATTAGTTTTCTCTACAAGACTCCCACTGAACAAAATTAGCACAAAAAACTAGCCCTACCCACAAGGATAACACAACTGGTCAAGCTCTAATACCACTTGTAAGGAAGGCTCAATGTGGAAATACCATCTAAATGCAAAATTCTCAAGAAAGAAGTGTAGAAATTTTCATTTAATTCAAGTTATAGTCATTAAGATGCACAACAATAGAACAAAAGAATAGACAATTTAACACACACATAATTGAACACCAGATTTACATGGGAAAACCCTTATGAGAGAAAAACCCACACACCATGTAAAGTCACTTTGTATTATAGTAAACAAATTACATACAGAGTTACAAACTCCACTCTTAGGTGTTAATTCACAATAGCATTGCAATTCCCTAATCAACCTCATATGCAAATTATGATTATAGTTGTTCTCTCACACTATTAGAATACTCGTATAGCATACAATGTAGAACATCACTAAATTGATTGAACCCACACTCATTGCAGAGTGATACAATATAAATTCAAAATCTAGCCATGGCTGCTTTAGTTCCAAAAAACCAACTATTTCAACTATACACAAAATGTCACAAAAATGTAACTATCAAAAAACCTACATCATCTTCAATGTCCATTTCAACTTGCTAAACCAAACATCAATAGTCAGGAATCAACCATTGCTTTCCACCTCAACATCAATCAGGTCCCACCAAGATGTTATTCACAGATTACCGATTCAACAAACATACACTGCTTAGCCAATCCCACACACCCCGCAGGATTTTTTTGGGACCCACCACAAGGGGTGTGGGGTTAGTAGGCACCATTGGATTAATCACAACCATTGATCAAAATTCCTTTGATTGATACACTGATGGCATTTTACTTATAATTGTGGCCCTTGCCACAGCCAACTCGACTCCACGTCACCGTTGCTGGCCAACCACCACAGCTATCAGAAAGTCAAAGATTTCCAAAACTTCACAATTCACGACATGAGGTTCCAAAGTTATAAATTTTTGTGACCTTGTGATCCACTTGTCCTTATGGTTGGTAAGTTAGAAGGTTATGAAACTTTAGAACTCCGCAACATGAGGTTCCAAAGTTTTAATTTTCAGCAATTGCGCAACATTCAGGCCGATAAAGGGAAAATTACCAAGCTTTAAGAGAAATTCCAAGCCATGAAGTTGAGATACATTTTCCAACATTGTTGAGTCATACACAAATTTAATTTGCGGTCTTTTCATATCCCCTGTAATTTATTACGAATTTTCAATTTCAAATTTGATATGACTATTTCTTGTCGGATGGAATTTATGCTTAGTCCCATTGACACCGGTAAAAAGTTAATCATGACAAAAGGTAGAGATTTAGGGAAGACCAAATGTGGCCTTGTAGCCATTTATCTTTAGTACTTGTGCAAATGCAACTTGGAAGGCGGACCTTTCATTATCATCATTTTTCACAAACATTGTCCTAGGTGTTTAAAGATTTACAATTATGGGCCCGCAAATTTCCTTTTTGGAAATAACTCCTGAAGCGTGTAATTTGAAGATCAACTTGAATATCTGGATTTATCCTAGCTAGCTATTAAGAAGGGTTTATTGGGTGACCTATCATTTTGATAGACATTTTTACTTCTTTCTCTCATAGGATTCCTGGGCTCTTGAAGTGAAGTACGATAAAATGGGTGGTGATAGGGTGAGGACGGAGCCAAATAATTGTGAAGAGTTCCTAAAGGATCCTTTGGTTTAGCATATCTATGTCAAAGGTGGGTTGGCACCATTAATGGAATGCTTGGTTGGTCATGATTCGAAGATGTCATCGCAATTCGTGAGCTCATGGAAAGATCGAAGGGTTACAATGGGAGGTATCTCCTTTGAGGTTAATGAGGAGGTAATTGCTCAGGGAACTAGGCTCTCTTGCACCAGAAATAAGTATGCTAAGAACACCAAGGAACAGGACAATGAAAGCCTCGATGCTTTCTTTAGAGAAAATGAAAAACCTATTTGCACCCTATTTGGTTTTGAAAGAGAAGCTCTCCCTTGGCCATGGGACCAGGTTTGTTTGGCTCTGATGAAGTATGTGACTCTGGAGGGTAGATATAAGGTTTTCTATTTTTATCACCTACCCCTTTTAAATCATCTATGCCACAAAATGCTTCTAATTTTTCCTTTTTTTTTACTTATGGATTTGGAAATTTTTGTTGAGAAATGTCTAAACTCTACTACCCTAAACCTTGATGAAACTCCACCCTTGCCACTCCACCAAGGCCTCATCCTCAGGCTGTATCATTTCCATTTGGCTCTCTGCCCACCCAAACCCATTTGTGTTGTTTGTATTGAGGAAGTTGAACCCCCTGTATAGTCCAATGTGAATCCCTCTCTGGATAAGTTTAAGGGCCCCAAAAGAAAAACCTCGCTGGTGAAAATTGAAACCCCTAGGCCTAAACCTCCCACCAAAAAGAAAAAAGGGTGGTGTGGGGTATGTTCAATTGAAAGAAACAACCAAGCTTTGTGAACTCAAAGCTACTCCTCACAAGATGGACAATAAACCTACTACTAAGAAAAAAGTGAAAGAGGAGGGGAAAGGCCAAGTGGAGTTGTTGGCCATTGATAGTGAAGGGAAGAATATTGTTGGTAAAGATTCCAAGGGGGACACCATGGTCGCGGCTACTATGGAGACAAGGTTATAGAATTCCAACATTAGGAGATCGCATAGGTTGGCAAAAAATAGTAAGAAAGTGTCAGTTAATGAAATTTCCAGTGACGAGGAGCAATCTGGCAACAAAGGAAAGAGGAAGGAGGAAGACATAGAGGAGGATGAGGAGGAATTTGTCGAAGGCCTAGTCACTTTTCTAACTTCAACAAGATCCTAAAGGATGACTCGATGACCCAGTCCTCAAATCCCCAAGCTATGGAAGAAGATAATGCAAAGATTGTGGACAAAGTAGAGGACTAGAACATGCTATTGGAGAGGGTGGAGAAGCTCGAGAAGAAATTCACTAGTTTGTCTCGGTTCACTATCAAGATGATCCATTGTGCGACTGATACCCTATCCACTGTGCTCAAGGATGAGATGGATAAGAATGCTATGGAGGAGGGCCCTAATTGGTTTGGGGAGGATGTTATTAACCTCCTCTCTCAGAATTGGGAGGGTGCTAGTTATTTTATTGTTGTTGTGTCTATTTGTTGGGTCGTTGGTTGTCTACCATATGTACGTTGTTTTTGTGTTTTATCTTTTTGTTGATTTATGTTTTGATTCTCTGGACCTAATCCTTTTTGGCCCTTGTGGCTCATTATGTAAAGGGTACAACACCCTGTAAATACTACTTAATATATCAAAAACAATAAACATACTATAATATTATCACATATATATATATATATATATATTATTAAGAATAATATTAATAATATAACTAAGAATAATCATAATATCTATTATTACTTATTAATTTATTTTTTGATTTGTACTTATCTATTAATATATTATATAGTACATTATAGTAGTATAATCTTAATATCTAATATATTACTATGTTATAATATTATAATATAAGATATTATATATATTAAAAAATAATTTTAAAATAAACATCTTAAAAAGAATATCTTTTGACTTATTGTATATAGATGATTTTTAATTAGTCGATAGGCTTTTTTATAAGTGGACTTGCCAATCCACAATTTGTTGGTAAACCTGTCTCACACCCTTAAACCATGTTGTCATGTCAGTAAATTATTTTTAGGTTGCCAATGGGTAGAAGCAGTAGCTAGAAATTCTACAAGCTCTAATACTTGATATCTAAATACCTACTTTTCATTTATTGTGAGTTGATTGAAGCAACGACTATAGGGAAATTTATTGATTCGTCATCTTTCAACTTGCATTCACACGCATTTGAGTTGATTGAAGCAGTGGTTGAGGATATCTTCAAATCAACTGCATTATGTCTTTAGATTTGATTGCATTGATTGTCACCACCCTTAATCACCGCCCAAAGTGTACATAAATACACTAGGTTCCTAGGCTTCTACCTCTTTTTTGGTGCCTTTACTACTGCTTGCTTTGATGCTTGATTCCCTATCATTGCTAGAACTATTGTCATCTCCTGCTCTCACACTAAGGATGAAACTCCTTCCTCTACAAAAGCATTCATTGGTTCCCTTTCAATGGATTTTGGAATACGGCCTCCTTCTAATAGGTAACAAAAAGCTATGTTATTTTTTATTTTAATCAGTTTATCTAGTTTTAGTTTTATTTCCTCTTATGGAATTCAAACAACAAGTTGTGGTTCTCCGTCAGTTACATGTTGCTATGAAATAGACTCTACGAGATGCAAATCTAAACAACTTTTCCGCTGTAGAATTTATGTGTTATTTTTCATGAATTTGTTTTGGGGAAAATCTTGCGTTCCTAAGAAATTCAACAATTTTCTTGACTTTTTAAGTCCAGTATGAATTTGAACTTATTATTTTTGTTTGTTTATTTTTTTGATGTAATAAGATCTCTTTGTAATGTAGCCAAGACTAATATCTAGAGTTCAAAGCATGTACATAGAGGAAAGAAAATGTTGTGCATTTATAGTGGAAGCTTTCTTTGCCTATTTATGGATGTATGCTATTTTTTACTTATATTTGTATCATTTTTTGGTCGAGTAACGAGCAATCTGTCTGGACTACTGGCCTTCTATTTTTGTTTCCATCTCATGCTTAACTTTGGTCAAATAATTTTTTCTTTGGGAAGCTTGTCCATACACATTTGATTTTGTGCAATTTTAAATCATTCTGTAGTACAATTATTTTAGAATGGCGGGCCAATTATTTTTCTTTATTTTTTTAATCGTGGATGGTAAAGTTATCCCAACAACTAATTTATCGCGATGAATCTAATTATATCTTCTGTGAACATTGTCACATTAAGTTCAAATATTGTCTAATTATATCTTTTATGAGCTTTGACGCATTGATATTGTCTATTGTGAAGTTTAACGATTGGCTTTTTGTTACACCCAAATGTAGAGTTACTATTTACTATTACTGCATATGGTAAATATGAATGTAATGTGAATTATGGAAATGAATAAAGTATGATTTTACTATGTTATCAATATGGATGCTATCTCATTTGATGTTATTGATGTTACTCATGGTGAAATACTGCATATATGTGAATGAAAGGTTATCAAATTATTATTATTCTAACTTTAGAGATGCTTATGTATACTGCATATGTTATGAACAATTAACTAGCATGTGCATGTGTTAGTGGATGCAGGTATGTGTTCCATTCCTCCAGGTGGAGGGGAATTATCACTCAGGAGAAGATCTTGGTCGAGTAACCGGTAAAAGTAAACTATTTGGGTATATACACACATCACATTAGAATGATTGAGCTGAGTCAGTTTGTGGGTAGTAGGTTAGTCATCCTTAGTTGTTATGTCTGCATTTGAGAGTCTTGTTTACTTCTGCATGCATTGGGTGATGTTTATCTATTTGAACTTTTGAGATCGTAATTGTACTATTATAATTATATTGACAAGTGGGATGTACATGGAAGTATGTTTATATATATGCACATGCATGTCAATGGGATCTAGCAACATGTATATTCACATCTATAGATATACCACATGTACACACTTATCAATAGGATGGTAATTGTGAATGACTATATGTGAAACAAAAGTGAACATATATATGTGTGTGTGTGTGTGTGTGTGTGTGTGTGTATAGCATATACATGTATCCATATGTATATGTATATCGATACATGCATACGTTGGTGAATGGACACACTCATACAGATGCATCAATATAGATATACCTACACATACGTGTACATAGAGGTATATACATTTATACATACATATACACATACATTATAGACTTACGATATATATATATATATATACATACTTAAATACTTAACATATATATATATATATATATATATATATATATTAAACATATTATATATGTTAATTAAGATTGACTATCTCTTATTCATTAAAGTTGATTTATAAGGCTGTGTTATAGTCAATAGAAACTATGGAATGAAGGTTGATATATATATGTGTGTGTGTGTGTGTGTGTGTGTGTGTGTGTGTGTGATATATATATATATATATATATATATATATATATAACATATTATATATGTTAATTGAGATTGACTATCTCTTATTCATTAAAGTCAATCTATAAGGTTGTGTTATAGTCGATAGAGACTATGGAATGAAGGTAGATATTGACCATGTCAATGGAAGCCAATTTAATAGCTTTTGACTGCTGGTGGAAACTGATTATCATAGTGAATAACACGTGATATATGGCATAGAATTGCATTTGATATTGTTGGCTGTAGAATGCTTGACTTGGTAAACGCCTTTAATGAGACCATGCCTAACTTTGTCTTACATATTAAACTATTTATGTCGATTCGTTTACCAAATGGGTCAATACAAACCTGCTGTCATAATTTGGAAGTTGACTAAGTTCGATTACGCCAAATATGAAGGAAATAAATAGCAAAAGGTGCCACCTTTGAGTTTGAATTGTTGTATATGTCTTCTCTTTGTGGCAATTTGAATTCTCCATGTGCATTTGAATTAGTCTTTGGATTGTTGTCAAGGAAACTAGTTGATCTATAGGAGGTTTTGTTGAGTCTAGGCTTATTTGATCCCCACCTTATTGTTGAGTTGCTTTGCATGGAGCTTGTTGTCTTTTTGCATACCTTAACTATAGGCTTTGAGGATACTTGGTTGCACTATAAATAGATGAACCATTCCATTGAGAAGGACACATTCTTTCAAGAGATTACACATCTTTTGTATTTCATATTTTTGTATATTTCTAGCCATACTTTTCTTTGTATTGTGAGAGAGATAGGAGTGAGTTCATATAGTTGAGAGGAGATTATATTTTGAGAGAAGTACGCCATCAACAAGTGAGATAGATATAGTGAGATATTCTTGGGAAGTTGTTTATCAATCCATCTGATATTGGAGAGGATTACATTGCTATCATTAGTTTGGATAAAGTGATAACAGGCATGAGGATATCTTCTTCTTTGTTATTTTACTTTGAATGGTGTGTTTTTCATGCATGGTTGAAATGTCTTTCAAGTATATGCATTAGAGAGTTTGTATTACTTTGAAAAAGAAAGTGAAGTTATTATGTTGTTTTCATTATGTGTTTTTATGTAATCCATAGTAGGAGATGGGTGTTTATCATAGGTATTATATACTAGGTATGATTTAACATGAAAAGCACATATGGTGCATTTAGCTAAGTTATTTATTTAACTAGGAAAGCTTGTGTTTACTCCTAGGATAAAAAATCTAGTATAGGAGGGAGTTTAAGTACTTACATGTAAGTAAGATTATCCAAGTATATAGGTTATCTTTGTAATGATGGAGTATCCATTAAAGGAAATACCTAACTTGTGTACTTACTAGTTAAGTAGGTTTATTCCAAGTAGATTAATATGGTTGTAGGTTATCTGTGATGATGGACTATCCATGGAAGGAAATACCTACATGTAGCTTAAGATAGCCTTAAGTCAAATCAACCCTAAGTAGTGTATGTGATAGATGACTCTCAATAGGAATATTGAATGTAACACTTTGGAAAAGTAGTGTGAATGTCTAAGACTCCACTCTAGATTATGTGACTACCAAGACTAACACTGTCAATTCACTGTGATCCAGAATTATATGCTAGACAAAGATTGTGGGATTACAAGTTCTAGTTATGTAGGACACATCACTATGCTTAGTTGGTTGTCGTTATCAATTACTCTACCAATCTCTTCATTGAAGGGAAGGGCCATCTATTGAATGGCAGATGTGGGGGGAACCACATTATGAGTCTATGGTTGGCAGAAAAGCACCTGAGTGATGCTTCTCCTCCATAGCAGGCAATAAAAGAACCAAGATTTGAAAGGAAGGATCCTAGACCGTCTTACAACTATTTGTTCTAAAGCTTTTTGAGCTATGTATGTAATTGTATCTTTCTTGCATTGATGTATTTTAATAAATGTAAAGGAATTCATGCTGTAATAAGATACACATCTTGAATGGAAATTATCAATAAAGAAAACATTTTTTTTATTGCAATGGCATGTTACTTGTCTATTTACTCTTAAAGTGTAAAATTAGAGATTTTTAATTCGATATATGGTTAGTACATTACACTTTTGATATTATTTGTTATTGATGTGTCTATTATTTATGGTTATATTTTTTTTCTTCTATTGGAATTGATGTTGATGTGTTACATTACATTCAATTACACCAACGCTAAAGTGGATCTCTCTGACATAAATGGGTTTTAAAGGACTAAATGAAAGCATTGTGATTGGCTCATGTTGGCTAAATAGGCTTGTCCTTGAAGCTTCATATTGGATTTTTCTATTATTAATCTACCCATTTATCCATCTCATTGTTTGTTAGTATGTAAATGTGATTATCTCATGTTGGGTGATATGAGCTTTGTTGCAATTTTCTCTAGCTCAATTTTATAAGGGAGCCCATTATTTCAGATGAGATGAACCTCCCAAAAGAAGCAATAGAGATTTCTTATGTCTTTTTAGACATGACTTATAGCTGCATTGGTGTATGCACAAGAAGAGCTCTTCTTTGTTTGCAAATGTGTTGACTTGGTTGGGTGATATAAAAGATTGTGGGATTACAAGTTCTAGTTATGTAGGACACATCACTATGCTTAGTTGGTTGTCGTTTACATTTTTTATTAATAATATTCTCTTGAACTCTTGCTCAAGAATCAATGATTGTATTGGATAATGTTATGAAGGGATATTATTATCGTCCTTTGCAATCCATATTCATTTATCCTTTAAAAGAGTATAAACATAAAATTAGGAAACCTTACAAGGATTTGTTCTATGCATTTCAATTGCTATGTTGATGTCTTCTTCATAAAGTAAGGTATATATATTATTCACCTTAATGCCCAATTAAGTATTGTAGTGCTTCGTTTAAAGTGCTTTAGAAATTCTATAGCATTTGCATTGGACAATCAATGGATTTTGAAGGCAAGCTTTGTTGGTTCATAAAGGCGAAATACCTATAGGACTGTGTATGCTTGTTATATTGTGTTATGACTTTATCATGGAAGGATATGCCTGTAAATTTCTTAAAAAAGGATGATCTAAATGTCCTATTTGTTTTTCTATGAAAGTATTCTTGTTTCAACGAGATTTTGGGAATTTTTTGAATTTTATCATGTGTATTTAGGAGATTTGAATTTCATCTTTAGCAACAATGCAATCCACATTGCTAAAGCAAACCATACCTGGGTGACTACACACAAAATGAATTTTTTTCCTCAATTTCGGTCTTTATGGGTAGTTGTGAGAGTTGCAATGTTTATGGGCTACTTACTAGTTCTAATTTATCACACACACACACACACACACACACACACACACACACACACACACACACACACACACATATATATATATATATATTGGGATTAATGGGAATGTATGTGTAACTAATTATTTGGGGGATGACCAACTCTTCTTAGGAATCCTAGGCTTTTATTGGGTGATTGGTAGTTTTGAATATCAATATTTGTCCTAAACATTAAAAATTATTTTATGTTAATGGTGTTGGGGTTGGTACATTCTCTGTTAATTTGTGTGTTTTTCACTTATTTTCAAGTCTAGACCCAAATCCACAAACTTCACACTTCATGTATGGGTACTTGATGCTATGGGAGGACCTACTAATATTTTAGCTCTAGTATTTTCCCTCAATTACAGTCCTTATGGGGGTGGTTGAGAAAGTTGTAACATTTTTTGTTATATATTTGATAACAAGTATTTTCAAATTTTAGTTTTTGTCCATGATTACCTGATGCTATGGAAAGATCTACTCCTATTTCAACCATTATACGATGCCCAATATTGCAGTTCTTATGGATGATTGAGATAGTTGTAGCATTTGTGGTCTAGTAATAGGTAATGGTAAGTTTTAAATTTCAATATTTGTCCCTGGTTAATTGATGCTATTGAAGAATCTACTACTATTTCAACTCTTACATTTTCCTCAATTAGTCTTTATGGGTGGTAGAGATAGTTATAAATTTTATGGTATAGTATACCATTACCTTGGGTGCATAATTTATGTAGATTCTAAACTAATGTATTGTAAACTTGGTAGAACCTACACAATTCAGAGGTTTACTGATTGAATAGTCCACTCAACATTGGTTAAGACTGCATTAAATTATCAACCCAAGGTTTGAAAGCTCATGATGGTGCAACATTATATATGCCTTCAAAGACTGAAAACTACTTAAGCTACCTTATTCAAGTTATTCTACTTGTTGGAAACTCACAAAATTACAAAACAGTAAAAGACATAACCAGAACTAGTGGCTACGGGTACCTACAACTTAGACTGTAACTGAACTATTGCTAATGAAATGATACTGGAACAACTCAAAACTAGCAAAAACTAATGACTCAACTAAATTAATTTGTAAAGTACTACTGGTCAATCATTACATGCATATTCATAAGCATTCATTAACAATAAGCAAGATATGAGATTAAGCTTAACTTGCATAAATTTCATGAGATAATGATAAATGAAAAGCAACTATTAAACATAAATGAACAATTGAAAAGAAGTGAGGAACAATACCTTGAGTGGCCTACTCAAATGGTTGTTCTCACTTTGACTGAACCCAAATCTAACTAATAGATTCTACGCATCCCATGAAATTAACTCCATTCATTGCATATCATGAAAGATTACAAAAGATCTTTTCACTGATTGTATTCAATCATTCTAAATATTTTTCATGTCTTGAAACTAAAAGTAACTGATAACATAAAACAAAAAAACCAACTAACTTATGTACGGATTCAACAAACAACTATATACAAGCTTGAGGGAATCTTATTTAAAGCAACAACTTAACTAAAATCATTAACTCCACTCCCAGATATTAGAGCGTAGAGTTAAGACTGATTTATTCAACCTATAACTAAAAAGGAAAAGGAATCCTAATAGGACTAAATCTCTGTCAAAATAGAATTGCATGTAAACATATAAACATTTGTCAAAATCCCATAAGTAAAGGATACCTCTTCTTCAATGTTTAGTAACTAGTTATAATAATGCACATTCAACCTTCATCAATTGTCTTTAATTAACAATCATCACGTTCAACTTAATCTGGAACTCCCTTTTTTGTTGTCTAGCATTCCTTTTGTTGTGGTTTTATCTTGCAACTACTACGTGCCACAATTCCTCTTCAACTGCAAACAAGTTAATTTTGCAAAGCATGTACACAAGGATAGCTATCACAATCAAAGCATAGCATTCCATCAACATTTCATATATATCTTCATACAAACCATGAAATACTAGTATATTATAACCATAATTCCATCATTGTATTTTAGGTTCAAGTCTGCATAATAGATATAAAAGGATAGTATAATATAGGAGCATTGTCTGGAAAGTGTATCTAAAATTGTCTCAGAATATGTATGAAACAACATAAAATGAGCTATTATTTGAACCTATCATCTTCCCTAAACTAGCCTTTTGCTTGTCCCCAAGAAAAACACTAGGGATATTGATTGTACTACAAAGTAATTTGTCTTAGGTCCATAATTGTATTTACCCCCTAAATTTGTTTCAAATAGAACCCCTGATATTTTGCAAGCTGCCTCATCCTAATAATTCTTGCTTTCTCACATTCTTCACCTTCCTCCCTAGTCCAAAGTGGGACTGGATAGAGAATAGGTGGATGGAAGGTGAGTAGTACCTAGTACCCTTTGAAGCATAGCAATGAAGTTATACACAAAATATGGTTCTTTCCTCTGTAATTTAGGCATTAAACTATTCCATCTATTTTGTACATGCTTGTAGCACTGTTGTCTGATACCCATAGTTAACATCTACATTCTTTCATAATCTGCCTTCCTAAGTTTCATGATTTTCTTACCCACACCCTTATGTTTGAGGAGTTCCAACCATTCTTCAATGACTGCATCAGGATCTTTAGCCTCTCTTCTTATGGGAAGTGCAATGGATTTCTCTTTTTCTTCGTACTATTCCATTATCTCACCCCTAAGTTGCTCATTTCTATAATAAGAGGCAAGTGCTCTGATCTGAAGATCTCCCACCAAAATTAGAGGGTTCCATTCTATCTCATCAGGTATTGCATAGTTGTGTAAATAAAACTCAAACAACTGATCCTATTCTTCAAGTGTAGAAGTAGAAAAAATTTAAAGAAACTCATAAGTTCTACTCATACCAATAGAATGTTTGCTAATTAGTCTACTAAATTGAAAGCATAAAAACTTTCCTATAAAAATAATGCATACATTCTTCGTGGAGGTCTACATTTGATAGTTTGTGTAGCCTTATCTACTATTTCGTCCAACTGGACTACTAATTTGTTCAATTTCATATCTCTCTTTTTCAGTTCCTTTACATACTCTTCCTTTTTCTTTCTTCCATTTCTCCTTTTCCCGTGCAAACTCATTAGTCACTTTCCATAATTGGTGGCCAAGTGGCAAGGTTGTATGATAGTTAGGAGTTTTGATAGGAGGGATTTTCTCATCTAGCATTGCTAATTCTCTGTCCCCTATCTTGGTGACGACCAAGTATGCCAACAAATCTAGCTTAGTGCCATGGCCATACAACTGCAGTTTCTCCTCCATTTCTTGCATTTTTGCTTCTCTTTCCTTGTCCTTTTGCTCATAATTTTGTGCTAGATCCTCAAGGTGTTGCATCCTATCCAATTCATCTTGGAGTTATTTCCTTATATCCCTTTCTTCTATGTATACTTCCTTTGTATTTACAAGTTGCTCATTACCCTCTTCATAGTCTCCATGAATGGGACTATGTAGGGTTTCTATCCATAATTTCTTAGCAGTAAATATATCTTCTAATTCTGAATCATAAGTTGTTAATACATATCTTTTCCTTTTTGCTAGCATATTCACATTACCAAGGGCACCCCACTTTACATCAGAGTCTATTTCTACAATCAAGACATCTTCCTATTGTTGTTCCTTGCTCTTTTCTTCCTCCTCTGGTTCTTCTATATTTTCCTTCATGGCACCTTGTCTTCTTAGTCTACCTGAGTGTTTAGGTGTGAGTATTTCTTTCTCAATTTTCTTCTTTTCCTTCTTAACACTCTTCTTCCTCTTCAAGACATCCTCTTCGTTCTTTTGAATTTCCTTATTTTTCTTTTGAGTATCCTTCCTTTCTTCTGGTTTAGAGGGTGTAGAGGAGGTAGATGAACTACCTCTCTGACTTTTAGATTTTTGTGATCTTGAAGATGGTATTTCCTCAATTATAGATGGTATAGATTTTGGTTTTTAAGGTTCCTCATGCTCACCTTGACTATGGGCAGGTGAAGCCACAGGTGAGATGTGATGGTTTTCCTCTATAGGTTCATTTTGGGGCTCTACATCCTCAAGTACTACAGGTGCATCTAACAAACTATTAATGTATATGCATTGCTTAAAATCCTCCCACTTCACTTGTGGGTATTGAATCCTTAAACTCCTCTTTATTAGTAAGGAAATTAAATAGTGATGAGATGAAGAAGTATCACAATGTAAGATGCACAATTTTTCCATAACCAAGGGAGGGAAAGTGTCTTCATACCTTGTGATGAGAAGTATAATTTCTCTCCTTGTATACCAAATTCTTCGCTAGTTGCAATTGTGTCGGCTCGTGCTAGAAATTCTACCCCTGTTCTTGGTAACCCAGTGACTTGTGCAATGGTAGTCATAGATGCATCTACTGAAAGTCCCTTT
Source organism: Sequoia sempervirens (assembly GCA_007258455.2). Lineage (NCBI taxonomy): Eukaryota > Viridiplantae > Streptophyta > Pinopsida > Cupressales > Cupressaceae > Sequoia > Sequoia sempervirens. The sequence continues at coordinate 69,679 of VDFB02357385.1, read as the reverse complement.
ACCATAGCTTCATCATATTCAAGAGTAGATGCAAACCTTCTTTTCATGTCATCACTGATTTTTATTAACTTCAAGAAGTAGTTGAGCTAGCCAACCTTGGTAAAAATCGGTAAAACCATTGCATCCTCCAAAATTTGTTGATGAGTTGTTGGATCCCTTCTTATGACATCACCTCCCATTATGTCTTACTTTATCTACTAAATGTTCTCAATTCAACCTAGAAATTTAGCTCAATCTTCTCTACCACCTTCAAAACCCTTCACTTTCCTTCTATTTCCTCGTATATCTTTACTGGCATACCATATTGCAAATTTCCCTTCTTAGTACCAACTTAATTCAAGCTCATTAACAAGTTCTAAGTTTTTATCTTGAATTTGGTTTAGACTTAAGCTCAAGTTCTTAAGGTGTAAAGTTTAGCAATTGGAAATGACAACAAAAATGAGATATAACTTAGAGGGTTTTGCATGTTGTTTCTATCCATTGATTTTAATTTAGGTGGTAGATTTCAAAAAGATTGATGAAAAGATTGACTAGGCTATACCCTCCCCCCATCTTAATTGGTGAAGTGGCCTCACTTCACATTTTGATTGGAAGGTGGTTAAAATATAAAATGATGGAAATTATTGATATAAACAATTCACATGCATGGAATAATATGAAAAATATAATGAAAAGTTTAAAGATGACTATATTAATTATGATAGCTTACTTGAAGTATCGACCAATGAGATAACTATGCACCACATGTGTAAACTAAAAATATTACATCTATTTGTTGATTTGATTTGATGGAAATTAACTGCAAGGTAATGAATAGTGGGTGGTGAGTGCAAATGATGGGATGGGTATTATGGATATGAGCTGGCGATTTGACAGCTTGAGTATTTGAAATGCGAGTAGGCAACAAAAGAATTATGTTGTGGATAGTTATTGTGAAGTGATGGATATTACATGTCGATATTGTGAAATTAATGTGTGAACTTGAAGTGAATATGGTGCCAACTAATTTGAATTTTCTTTTCAACTGCTAGACGATGCTACGAGTACCTACAGTGTTAGGGCCCATTTTGAATGTTGACAACATTAAGCTATAGGTCCCTACAACATCATGACACTTTGTGAATATTGATAAACAAGTCCCTTTGAAGACATTTTGAACATTATTATAACGTGTAGTGTGTGCTTGTGAGAGAAAATGAGAAATTAATCCCAAGTGAGCTTAAGGATTCAGCTATGTAGCTCAACCTTTGGGCCACCAAAAGTGCTTGGGATATCATGTGTTACTGATGTATCACTTTATGTGTTAGATTCTATATTTGGTTCACTACGAGCACCATATTGTTGAAACATGGAAAATATGAAATCATCCTTCTGCAATGGCTTCTTATATAACTTCAGTCTATGGTCATTTACTAGAAGTGAAAATATAACTTCATCAATGGTGTGTAACTGGATTGCCCCATTATGATAAAATTGACTAATTTCATAGGGGCCTAACCATCTAGACTAGAATTTACATTTGCAGTCTTTATACCTTGAATCATATAACACTACCCAGTCCCCCATAGTGAACTCCTATGTTTTGATGTATTGTTCATGCCACTTCATTCTTTGTTGTTGAACTACCTCTGTGTGATGGATTGCTTCCATTCTTATCTCATCCAATCCATTTAAAGTATGCAGCCTTTCCTTTTGACCTTCTGTTAAATCCATTTCCAGTTCTACTATTGTCCTTATTCAAACTCAATAAGAAGGACTATTGTCTTGCCATAGACCAACTCATAAGGTGTAAAACCAGTGGTGGTTTTCCATGTTGTTCTATAAGCCCATACTGCTTCAGGTAACCTTGCAACCCAATCTTTCCTATGCAATTGCACTATCTTGGTGAGAATACTTTCAATCTCCCTATTAGTGACTTCCACCTAACCATTAGCTTGAGGGTGGTAGGGTGTTGATTTATTGTGTCTAATTTGGTATTCTACAACCAGCTTGGTGATTAGATCATAAGTAAATTGTGGTCCTTGATCAATGACTATTTCTCTGGGTATGCCATACCTAGTAAATATATCTTCATATAAGAACTTAGCTACATTGCCATCTCTGGAAAATTGTAAGGCCTTTACTTTCACCCATTTAGTCAAGTAATCAATGCAAACAAGAATGCATTCCTTGTTGGATGTAGGTGAGATTGGTCCAATGAATTCTAAACCCCATTTGTTAAAAGGTGCTAATGTTAACTGAGGCTGTAAGGGAATCTCATCACTCTTGGTGGATCTTCCCATCCTTTGACACCTATCACAACTCCATGTGTATTTAACAAAATCTTTATGCAAAGTAGGCCAATAATTGCTGGTTGTGAGGATCTCAAAAGTTATTCTTTTTGCTTCAAAATGATCTCCACATGGCTCATCATGGCATGCCTTCATGATGTCAAAGATATCATCCTCCTTGATACGCCTTATCATGATGTTATCAAGGCTAGTATAAAACAAATAACCAGATACCCAAGAGTATGGGAAACATTTGTTAACCAACTGTATTTTCTTCCTTGGAGAAAAGTGTGGTGGAATCTACCCTGTGACCAAATAATTGGCAATATCTACATACCAGGGTACCTACACTTATAGAGCAAATAAGTGTTCATTTGGAAATGAATCATCCACCACTCCTTCAACTGATTGTGTTGGAAATCTTGATAGGATATTTTCCACTACATTGGCTTTACCAGGTTAGTCTACTATGGTAATGTCAAATTCTTATAAAAGAAGTGGCCATCTTACCAATCTACCCCCAACTACTGGCTTGTTCATCAAATATCTAATTGTTGTGTAGTTTGTATGGAAAAAAACTAAATAGCCAATAATATAGTGCTCGAATTTATTAATAGCATGCACTACAACAAGCATCTCTTTTTATGTTATAGTATAGTTCAACTCAGCTCCTTGAAGATTCTTGTTGATATAATAAATTGAATACTCTTTGTTGCCTTCCTTTTGACCCAAAACTGCTCTAATGGAAAAATCTAAAGTATTTGTATGTATATGAAAGGGTAGAGTCCAATTAGGACCTCTCAATATTGGTGCTTGAGTTAGGGCTTTCTTCAGTTCTTCAAAGGATTGTTGATAATTTGATGTCCATTCAAATTCAATGTCCTTACTCAACAAAACAAATAGTGGTGTAGCAATCTTACTAAAATATTTGATAAACCGAATGTAGTAGCCTACATGGCCAAGAAAACTCTTGATATCTCTATGTTTTTTAGGAACACGTAAGGTAGATATAATTTCCATTTTGTGTGGATCAACCTAAATTCTTGCACTTGATATAAAGTGTCCCATTGCAATTCCTTGTGTCATCATCATAAAACAATTTTCATTGTTGATTGATAGGTTGTGGTTTTTACACCCTTTTAATACTTTTTCCAAATTATTCAAAGCTTCCTCATAAGTTTCACCATAATTAGTGAAATCATCCATGTTTATCTCCATATAGTCATGTGCATAATCAAAAACTATGCTAAGTATTGCTCTTTGAAAGGTAGTTGGAGAATTGCATAAGTCGAAGGGTGGAACTAAGTAGGCATAAGTTCCCCAAGGACATGTGAATGTATTTTTTCCTGATCCTCGAGCAATTTTAATCTGGTTGTAACCACTAAAACCATCTAGAAATGAGAAGTAATTTTTCCCAGCTAGAGAATCAAGTACTTGATCTATAAAGGGAAAAGGAAATTGGTCATTCCTATTTGTTGTATTCAGTTCCCTATAGTCTACACAAACTCTCAATTTTCCACCTTTTCTTGGGAACAATTACCAAAGGTGAGATCCATTCATTGTCTGATATTGGATAGATAAAACCTACAACAAGGAGCTTTTGTAGTTCAACTTTCACTATCTCCCTCAAGGTAGGATTCATATGTCTCTGAGGTTGTCAAATGGGTCTATAATCATCATTAATATAAACCCTATGCATACATAAATCAGGATCTATGCCTTTCATATCATGGTAATCCCATGCATATGTTGTTGAGTGTGCCTGTAGCACTATTTCCAAAGAATTTTATTGCTCCTATGTCAAGGCATTATTTATGTTTAACTTTATTCCTAGCATGATTTCCAATTCCTTGGATGATTCTTGGACAGATGACGGTCAAGACTTGGTATGATAGGTACACATTGTTGAGGTAGTAATCAATGAAATATCTGAGATATTTCTTCTATAGAATTGGTGGGTATAATACTTTGCAAGGGGTTTTATAGGAATATGAGGTATTCTTATTGTTGCAGGCTTCTGCTACAATCATTTTGGATTATGTGGGCAATGAGCTCATCTTCATCCTGGTCATCCAATAAAGGGTTGCACTCTATAGTCATTAGTGTTTGCAGAGAATAGTTATCTTCCTCATCCAAAGTGGGACAAATAGTTTACTCAATATCACATAAGGTTGGGCTGGAGGATAGAGAACCAAATTCTTGGTGACTATCCCATTAGATATTATCATTTTTCCAGACCTACAACCTATAAATGCATCGACTATAGCCAACCAAGGTCTACCTAGGATGAGTGGGTAACCTGCAAGATTAACCTTTGGTTGCAGAACTATAAAATCAATAGAATATTCCCAAGAATCCAATACAATAACTAAGTCTTCAATGATTCCTTCAGGTTTAATTGTTGACCTATCAACTAGTTGTAAAAAAGTTTGGGTGGGCCTAAGGTTGGCTAACTGAAGTAACTGCATTGTTTCTTTTGTCATAACATTGATTGTTGCCCCCAAGTCTATCAAAGTATTCTTAATGAGGGTCCCACTAATCTAAACATCCACCACCAGACTACTAGGATCTGTATACTTAGGGACTATTATGTTTGCTAACATGGTATCTGCAAGGTTTCCCAAGACATGGATTGTCTGAGGATCTTTTCTTTTTCTATTTGGTTTCTTAAGACATAGATCCCTTATAGTTTTTGTGTAGATAGGGATATCTTTGATAGCTTGGATGAGTGGTATCTTGATGCTCACATCTTTTAACTGGCCTAAAAGGTCTGTCTCAGCCTATGTGATGCTTTTGAATAGCTAAGCATTTAGGAAAAAGGTGGCTTTGGACTTGAGGTAGTTTGGTGTACTTGATTTGACTCTGGTTCCAAAGGTGATTTTTTTGAAGATTCAACTGTAGGTTCCTCATCCTCCATCTCTATAATTTGAGGGGATGAAGGTCCAACAAGGTTTTTTCTTGATCTGAGGTGGACATCACTCACCACTACCCCATAAGTGGGGTATTGAATAGCCTCGTTAGTATAAGCATGTTCAACAAGCTTAGTGTTAGGGTTAGGAGAAAGTTGGGCAAGTATTCGTGGTTGCTTGGGTGGTTGGGATGCAGGATTCGATGGAGGAATTAAGGCTTGTTTTTGTGGTTGAAGAGGGAACATATGCTACTGATAGTTCACATTTTGCTACTACCATTGCTGGCCTTTTTGCCATTGAGGTTGCCACTAATTTTGTTGTGCTGCCCATTGTGGGTTGTAATTGGAACCTTGAAAATTTGTTGTGGCCAAGGGTTTGGTTGTTGGTTCCAATTTGGCTAAGCTTGTTGCCATTATTGAGGGTTCTACCACTAGCTTTGGTTTGCTTTCTAGGGTTGAGAATTCCAAGCAAAAAAGTTTTGATTCCCAATAAGAAAGGATGAATTAAAGTTAAGGGGGTCTTGTGGAATTCCTTGTCTTTGTTTCCATGGCCTCCTTTGTGCTATGTAAAATATTTGTCCATTGTCTCCTTCAATTGGATGGAAATCATGTTTCTTAACTTTATCTTGTTGGATACTATCCGCTCTTTTGCATTTGCAATTTGATTTTCTCTGCCTACAACTTGGATAATATTTAGTGAGCATAGCCTTAACTTCCTCCCACTTCTTCTTGATGTGGAGAGTATCTAGTTTGGTTTCCAAATGGCTACTAATGTCCTCCTTCATGTTAGAAAATAGGTTTCTTAACTAAAATTTTGAAACCCCTATAGATGATTTACCAATTGTGGACGTCCTATCTCCTCTTGGGCGTTTAGTGAAGGTTCTAGAATAATTCCTACAAACCCCTTTTTTTTTTTTAAATGGTAACTGAGAAATATCTTCTTGCCCAATAAGGTTCAAGGCATCCATGGACTCATCATTGAATCCCCTCAAAAAGAAAAACTCGAGAGACTCCTCTAACAACTTGTTTTGTGGGTTTTTCTTCAAAGCAAACTAAAATCTCTCCACATAATCTTCTAGTGGCTCATCATCCTTCTATGACATTATGAAAAATGCCATCTTTCCTTTTGCCAAGAACCCTACAATAGTCTTGATACTTTTCTAAGAACAATGTCTTCATAGTGTCCCAATCAAGGACAACATCTCGACCTAATCCCATGAACCATCTTAGGGTTGCATCCTTTAGATTTGTAGGGAATAGTTTGAGCCTATGAGCATTAGAGGTATAATCATGGCTTTTGCATAGGACATCAAATTCAAAGAGAAATGTTTCTAGATCCTTAGTCATTAACCCATAAAAGATTGGTAAGGCCGAAGGAGGAATGTTCTTCAACACTATAGCCCTTTCCTGGTTAGTGATTGGAAATTCAAATGTTGCACATTTAGGATCATCATCCACTGCATCCCCCATAGTGCGATATGTTCCTTTTGTATGTGTGCTAGATGTTGGTGATAAGGAAATTTCTTCTTCAGTGTTACCCTCACTTTGTGCACTGGATTCACCAATCTCCAATATAGCTTCTTGGCATGTAGAGGGAAGGAATCTACCCAAGGGATCTCTCTACCTTTGCATACATGAAATATGGTTTTATAATGTAGTGGTCCTACACAATGTTAGTGTATCTCTAGTGTTGGAAAAATATTAAGTCTAATAATTCTAATGCTGGAAAAAAAAATTAACTATGAAATTTGTAAAAACAAGTCTATGAAGATAGCACCATCCCTGACAACAACACTAAAAATGTAGAGTCTAAACTAATGTATTGTAAACTTGGTAGAACCTACACAATTCAGAGGTTTAACTAACTGAACAATCTACTCAATACTAGTTAGGACTACATTAAGTCATCAACCAAAGGTTTGTAAGCTTGTGATGGTGCAACATTATATATGCCTTCAGAGACTCAAAACTAGCTAAGCTACCCTGTTCAAGTTATTCTACTTGTTGGAAACACACCGAATTACAAAACAGTAAAAGACAACCAAAACTAGTAGCTATAGGTAC
>VDFB02357385.1:27437-57437 GCA_007258455.2 Sequoia sempervirens | reverse complement strand
TTTGGGAAAATGCGAACACATAAATTGATTAAATAAATTTAAGCAAAGGCATAGTTTAAAAGTTGACGGCTAGAGGTACGTAATCCATGAATGCAGATTAAATGCATTAAAATATCAGGAAAATGCGAGCGCATAAATTGATTAATTAAATTTAAGCAAAGGCATAGTTTATAAAACTGGCAAGTAGACGTACGTAATGCATATAAATTAAATGCATTGAATGGCATCTCGAGGTGAAGGCGTTGGAATGGCTTGGAGGCCATGTGTGGCCAGGGTACTTTGGTCATTTAATATAGAGTTAAGTCACTTGCTATGCATTTCTATTACTTTGTGTGTGTTGTTTTTGTCTTCTAGTAATTCTGAGGGAAGAGTTTGTAGCGACTGAGCAGATGTTATAGTTGCAGAGTCTAGACCCAGAAATGAGTTATTTGAGGTGATAATTTGGTAATTTTCAGAGTTTCATTACATTAAAGTGCATAACGAAGCTGTATTTCATAGTGCTCTATTGTGGCCGAGCAAGGTATTTTGTAGTTGCAGAGTTGCACACTGGACAGCGAGAGAAATTGCTTGAGGTCAGAAGAGGTAACTTTTCATTGTTTTCATCTATTTGATACGAGAAATGCAAGAACGGTTTCATAGTGCTTTAAGGCATTCTTATACTTTGATTATAAATTTGTATTTTAAACTACTTTTAGTATTATTTATTCGAATTTCTTGTTGAAATGCGAAGGTTTCATCTACGTTTGATAGGAATTATGTAGAAATCCTCTTTCCATTTTACTTCATGCATGTGAGCCCTGTAAAGTTTGTATATTTTTTATTACTGCAAAGTGGTCCCATAAAGAGGGCTTTGGAACCAAAATTATGTCAACGTGTGCGATAATGAGAGCTTTCGAACAATGAGTCGATAGTGTGTTGCTTTGAGCTTTTCCGTTGTCATCAAAGCATAAAGGATAGAGGGGTTCTGTTAAAAGTCATGGTTGTTGTCCTCGTAGGCATAAATTCGTATTTTAAACTACTTTTAGTATTATCTATTCAAATTTCTTGTTGAAATGCGAAGGTTTCATCTACGTTTGATAGGTATTATGTAGAAATCCTCTTGTTCATTTTACTTCATGCATGTGAGCCCTATAAAGTTTGTATTTTTTTTATTGTTGCAAAGTGGTCCCATAAAGAGGGCTTTGGAACCAAAATTATGTCAACGTGTGTGATAATGAGAGCTTTTGAACAATGAGTCGACAGTGTGTTTCTTTGAGCTTTTTTGTTGTCATGAAAGCATAAAGGATAGAGGGATTTTGTTAAAAGTCGTGGTTGTTGTCCTCGTAGGCATAAATGCATACAATGGGAGCATAAAGAATGCAGTAGAAACCTATTTTCTGCCAGCAAGCATTAAAATTCTGTCAGATGTCGACGTTACTGTTCTCATAGGTAGACATGTAAAATACGAAAGCATTTATAGGGCAAGTGAACTGTTTTACAAAACTCCTCAAGGAAATGGGCCTCCGGGGAATGCAATGAGTATTAAATCTAGACACCTTGATATTCACATGTTAACTTTGGTATTTTTATGGAGTTGGTAGCTTTGATTTACTCTTCTTTCATCTGATATCTAATTAATTGGGTGGCTGTTAACTAGTCTTTAAATACATAATAATAAAAGGAAAGAAATAATTATAAATATCCTTGTGGACATTTTAATTATGGGTTGTGATTTGTACTTGCATGTAGATGGATTAAGCACTCAAAAGTCACAGTATATGTAGCGTGTCAGCTAATAGGTCCATGTGATGTTTCAGTCATGGTAAAGTAGTCAGTTCCATATTTGTCATTTATCCTTGTTTCATTAGATAACTAATTAATTAGGTAGTTGTTAATTAGTCTTTAAATACACAGTAATAAAGAGAAAGAAAAAATTACAATTATCCTTGTGTACATTATACCTGGTGATCAAATTCAAGGTACAGACATACAAAGCAAACAATAATTTGAGGTTTTGTAGTTGAAAAACTTAGACTAAATGCTTAGGAAGTTAGAAAATTGTATCTTGGGGTTATAAAAAACTATGTCAAATATGTTGTAGAATCCAAATTACAATGTTGCCATAGAGCAGTTAAGTAATATTGCTTGATAGAATAGTTTTAGGCTTCATGCAAAAGAGCAGTCAAATTCATTGCTAGAAGATTTGTGGTCCAAGAACCTATGGCAATTAGTTTGTGTTGTTAATCTGATCTACATTTATACTTGTGTCTCTTGAATCTAAAAAATGCTTACTAGTGTTTTAATGGTTTTGGTTATTAGTATCCATCGCAGTAGGAGTATTATATATTGCTATTCTTTTAGAAAAACAAACACATGGTTTTTGTTTTCTAATCAAAGCTTTTTACATGGTGCAATGCTTTTGATTGGAAGAAAAGAGGTGGTGTAGCGGTCCAGCTGTAGCAAATTCTTCAAGCAAGGAGTACAAGGTGAGTTTCTGGAATGAACCTTCTCCTTTGTTTACAATTGCATATAGTAGATAGAGAAAAAGGTTAATTCAAGATTCTCACTATATTGATTGTACTTGTAGTCATATCGTTGCTTTTTGTTACAAGGACAATCTTTACAAATGGGTATTGTGAGTGGCATATGCTATATGGTTCATAAAAATTAAGCAATTGGGGTTCAAAAGGAGATCTTCGTTGCAGTGGCATGACATCAGAAATGCAATTATTATCTAATCAATTTTTTGGGTGGCTGATTGTACTTTATAATTTAAACCTAGTCTTTTTAATTTTGAGAGTTTGATTATGAATCCATATGCATACTTTGATTAAAACTACTGGCTGAGGTGCATAATTCATTGATGCAAAATCAATGCATTTAATGGCATCTGACTAGAGGCGAGGCTGTTTGGATTGCTAATTAGTCTTTGAATATATAACAATTAAAAGAGATAAATAAGTATAATTATCCTTGGCCACATTTCACATTTTGACCTTTCAATAAAAGTCAATTAACAAAGTAGTAGTTAGACCTAAAGAAGGTTCAAGGACTATGCTGGTAGAAAACCATATTTTGGACAATGGCTAGACAATCTATTGAAATTGCTTTACAAACTTTGAAGCAAATGCATTTTTCCTTTTGTTTACTTTCATTGTACATCTTAAATGGAAGTTGGGTTTCGCATTGTTGCAATGCATTTGGATACTTTGATTGTAAAATCATAGTTTAGATCATTTTAAGTGTTATCGATTCAAATCTTTCCTTGAAATACCAAGGATTCATCTGAGTCTTGGAGGCAATGTACAGCTGTCTATAATTATCCTTGGCCACATTTCACATTTTGACCTTTCAATAAAAGTCAATTAACAAAGTAGTAGTTAGACCTAAAGAAGGTTCAAGGACTATGCTGATAGAAAACCATATTTTGGACAATGGCTAGACAATCTGTTGAAATTGCTTTACAAACTTTAAAGCAAATGCATTTTTCCTTTTGTTTGCTTTCATTGTACATCTTAAATGGAACTTGGGTTTCACATTGTTGCAATGCATTTGGATACTTTGATTATAAAATCATAGTTTAGATCATTTTAAGTGTTATCAATTCAAATCTTTCCTTGAAATACCAAGGATTCATCTGAGTCTTGGAGGCAATGTACAACTATCCTATAAAGAGAGCTTTGGAACCAATGAGTTGTCATAAAGGATAGAGGAATATTGTCAAATATTGTGGTTATTGTCCTCATAGGCACACATGCAAAATATGGAAGCATATAGAAAGCAAGTGAACTCTTTAATAATCCCATTAAACATAGTCTTTGTATGCATCCATGCATACATGTTTGCATGTATATATGTGTGCATGTAATTATGTAGATATGAATGCATGTATCTATGTTGCCATGTATGTATGTGTGTATATAACAGATTACTATTGCATTTGCTTTAAATGTTTTTTTGTGGATGGCGCCAGCTAGCCATCCAGTCATATTGTGGTTATTGTACATATTGCTTTTTAAGATATATGATCTCAATTTCGTGAGTTATATTTCATATTGGTACATTGGCATTTATCTGTTTTTGGAACCCATGGGAGTGGCTTTTTGAATCGGGATTGTTTTAAAATTCTCGTGAAAATGCAAATGCATAGATTCATTGATGGCTATGTGCTTTCATGCATATATGCATATTTATAGGATTTATTGCTATCATGTAAAGGCCACATAAATATTCATTCCCCAAGTCCATGTAGTCATTTGAATATGTGCATATATTAAGGGATCTATTGATACATGGATATGTGCATCCATGGATACATGAATGCATATATATATGTATGCGTGTGATCATGTATGTATGTATACCTATATATATGTGTGCATCCATGCATGTATGTATGCATTTGTGCATTGAAGCATGTGTGCAGCTATGTGTCTATGAATACATTTTATCCAGCAATCAATGTCAATTAATAGACTAGCGCTTGTACCTAGAGAATGTTCAAGGATTGTGCCGATAGAAAACCATATGCATATCAATATGTTAGAGAGAATGTATCTCTGCATAGGTGTGTATAGATGCTAATTGTTCTGAATTCTGGTTGCATGTGATTGCATTAAACAATTAAGAATAAGTGCTAGATAATTGAAGTAAAATGACCCCATTCAGTTGGCAGATCAATTTTTTTCAGCCCTTTACATGTTAACTAAGAGTTTTGAAGCTTTTGCTATTCATTGGCAGTCTTTGAAGCTTAAATGTCACAGTATATGTAGCATATTACCCAATAGCTCTATATCACATTTCATTCATGATGATTTAGGCAAGTTCATATTTCCTCATTCATCCTTGTATCGTCTCATATCTAAATAATTAGGCAACTGCTAATTAGCCTTTAAGTACATAGCAATTCAAAGAAAGAAATAATTGCAATTATCCTTGTGTACATTTGAACTATTAATCAAAGGCAATTAACAAACTAGCCCTAGAAAACCATGTGCGTGTTAATGTGTTGAATAACATGTATTTGTGCATGGGTGTATATGGATGCTATGAGTTGTGATTTCTACCATTATGTAGCACTTACTATTACTTGTACAACCAAGCCACATGCAAGTAGAATTCATAATTCATAGCATCCAGATACATTCAAGGACAAATACAAATCAAGGTTGTTGGCATCCTGATAAGAAAGATGATGAGATACATCCAATTAATGTGTGTCACAACATCTTATTGAATAAAGATGATTTGGTTAGGTAGGTTACAGATGATAATCCTTATTGGTGTGTGGCTAATGCTCTTTTTGATTGAAGACTTGTCAAGAAAATTACATGCCAATACTATTAGAAAACAGGTAGAATTAGATTAATTGATTGACTATGATTGATTGGCTATAATTTTGGTTCCAAAGCCCTCTTTATGGGACCACTTTGCAGTAATAAAAAAAATACAAACTTTACAGGGCTCACATGCATGAAGTAAAATGAACAAGAGGATTTCTACATAATACCTATCAAACACAGATGAAACCTTCGCATTTCAACAAGAAATTCGAATAGATAATACTAAAAGTAGTTTAAAATACAAATTTATTCCTACGAGGACAACAACCACGACTTTTAACAGAACCCCTCTATCCTTTATGCTTTGATGACAACGAAAAAGCTCAAAGCAACACACTGTCAACTCATTGTTCGAAAGCTCTCATTATCGCACACGTTGACATAATTTTGGTTCCAAAGCCCTCTTTATGGGACCACTTTGCAGTAATAAAAAATATACAAACTTTATAGGGATCACATGCATGAAGTAAAATGGACAAGAGCATTTCTACATAATTCCTATCAAACGCAGATGAAACCTTCGCATTTCAACAAGAAATTGGAATAAATAATACTAAAAGTAGTTTAAAACATGAATTTATAATCAAAGTATAACAATGCCTTAAAGCACTATGAAACCCTAATTGCATTTCTATTTGCATGTACCTAGTTTAAACATTTAATAATTGGTTCTTGATAATGGAATGAAATGAACTTGGGCAAATGGAAATAGAATGACCCCATGGAATTGGAACATCAATGTTTACATGGCTTTAACATGATAGCAGATTTGCGTGCATGAGACTTATTTGAATCTCAAATGTCATACTGTATGTGGCGTATTAGCTAGTTGGCTTAACATGATAGCTTTCAAACAAGTTAATTCAGCGATCAATCAAGCTAATTGGCTGATGAATTAATTGTGTTCCATGGTTAGTCATAGCTAATTATTAGTCATCTTTATCCTCCAAATCAGTTAAATCAATCTTGCTTATTCACATTCACAGATACACAATCTTTCTAAACATTTTGCATGCTTTTAATAGAATAAGAGCTTTAGAACAGGATATGTACATTCATCTAAGCATCATAAGACGTGGATTTCTGGCAGATATAATAGTTTGAAATGCTGTCATGAATATGCATACCAAATATGGAAGCACAAGCAAAAACATTTAAACTGTTTGACAGAATTCCTCGAAGAAATGTTGGCTCTTGGTGTGTAGTGATTGCAAATTATGCAAAGAATTATTTGTCAAAAAAATCTTTTTGCAAACATTCAAGAAAATAAATTAAATAGCTGATCAAGTTAACTGTGAATCAAGTTACTTGACTAATCAATGAAACTAGTTCATTAATAGATCAGTTTTCTTGAATAGTTAATTATAGTTAATTAAAAAACATCTTTATACACCAAATCAATTAAACCAATCATGGCCATTCATATGCAAAAAAGGAATTTCTTGAAAAGGCTTTATAGACAAGGAAGCAAATGCAATTGCTAGGTGTAAACCGAAATTGCAAAAACTTCACCAACATCTTCCTTTATGTTTCTTGTGCTACAAATATTCAACAAGCTATAGCTGTCCATATTAATTGTATCCCTTCATCTATGTTGAAGCCATCTGTTTATTCTATTGCTTTCGCTATTATTTCATGAAAGCTTAAATGTCATAGTATATGTGGCATAGCAGCTAATAATTCCATCTCACATTTTGCTCATGACAATTTAATTTGTCTCATCTCTCTCTGAAACATTAATCAAAGTCAATTAACAAACAAGTCAATCTTACACTTGACTCATGCAAATTAAGTCAATTCTATCTTTTACTCATTGATGAAACTAACTAATCAGCTTAACAAGATAGCTTTCAAACAAGTTAGGTCAATGATCAATCAAGCTGTTTGACTGATGAGTCAGCTGAGTTCAATAGTTAATCATAGTAATAGCAAACAAATCCTTGTTAGATGATGTCATTGTTGAATTTGCTTTTGTGTGCCTTTCTGCACTTTTGCTATAGCTTGAAGCAATGATGCTTTATGGTTCAAGTATTTAGTGTAATTGGAAACCTTTCTTGACTTAAATTCATTGATTTAAATATGTTTGGAAACCATACTTACAGTGGTTCTTTAGGCTCGATGCAAAACAACAATATAGTTAAAATGCATAGCAAAATCCTGTAGAGAACCATGCTCACACTTGTGCATTTGGAATTCAAGAACCTATGTTAAATAGTCTACTAGGTTAATCTGTTTTCAATTGATACTTGTTTCTATTGAATCTAAAAAAAAACTTGTTGGTGTATTTCGGTGTTTTGACTATTAGTATCCATTACACTATCACTGTCATCCATTGCAATTATAATTTTGGGAGTTGTTTGCACAAATGTGTTTTGATGCATTGTGAAACCCAACTTGCATTTCTGAGATAAAATGAAGCAAAATAAATAAAAGTAGCAATTTGTTGCCTTGAGTAACTCGTCTCTTGGTGTTCATTCAACGAGCACAGGAGCTCTTGCTCTGTCACTGTAAACGTCCCCTTTGTATTGATAAAAGCTGTCAGTTTTCTAATCTATGTCTTTGCTTAAATTTATTTGTATATGGAGTAACATTGTTTTCAAATACATGACTGATAATAGCACGTATATTAGAAAACTTTGAATCAAAATACACAAATCATTTAAAAAAATAATATTTCTCTATTTGTCTTATATTGCTGAAAGTAGAGATTTTTATTATACCACAAATAGAGATTCTTACTCCAAACAAGAGGGAATAGAAACATAAGATGCAATTGTTAGCCAGGTCCTTCAGTGCTCCCTTCCTATTGGTAGATATCACAGAAAAGTAAAAACCTATTTCTAAGATGACAATGAATTTAAGGCACTTGAAATAAGTTTGTCTCTATAATATTGTCCACACTTATTTATCCCCAACAGCTATGTATTGGCTTATAGGTAGATATAACAGTTCAAAATGCTATCGTAGACATATATTCACAATGTGGAAATATAGACAAGGTCCAGGAATTGGAAACAAGGAATACATAGGAAACATAAGCTATGAAATACAATGACATGTAGCATAAACAAGTAGCAGTTTAAACTCCAGTAATCTGTGAAAAAGCTTTTATGAACATTGTTTTTTTATCAAAATACTTTTGCAAAATACACATGCACTGATGCAAAAAGGGTTTCTGGTAATTTTGCTATCAATTCATATCACCCAAGAACTGCTTCCGACAGAGACACACTTCCTCCTCCATCTGTTTTAGTTTAGCAGAATCTGGTCAAGAACTTTATTTTGTTAAATGAAACAATCAGGAATTTGGAATACAAAAAAAACAATGGATTGTTGAGCTTTCTAATTCATCATGATTTTTTAATTTTTTTACCCCACTTTTACAGCATACTGAATAACAAGCAACTAAAAACAACATTCAGAACTCTACAATGCTCTTGTAGAATGAGAACACAAACAAGTATTCAAGGGTACCTATGCTGTTTACTTCTGCTCCAAACTCTAAAAGAAGGCTCACACAGTCTTTGTATCTATTTGCTGTTGCAATGTGTTAAAACTCAGAATATCAAAAAAAATTGTCATCTTGTTCCGAACTCTCAATAAAAAAAGAATCTCCATATTCTACCATCAAAGAAAATGCATTAACGTCAAAGGAGTTTGAAATTGAAGATAACAAACCTAATAGCACTCACTTGGATAAACTATTTTCTATAGTGTCAATTTTATTGGTTCCTAGTGTCAAGGCAAGAATACTCATGCATTCTGTTGAAATGCTTTTAACTGGCAGCATTGGGCAGTCACATTTCGCCATTTAACGTATTACTTATTTTTTTGTATAGTTTGAATTTGGAGAGCTATTTTATATATTGGAAAATTAGCATTTATCTATTTTTCTATTCATCCGAGTAGCTTTATAAATCATTTTTGTTTAAAAAATTCGGGAAAATGCGAACGCGTAAATTGATTAAATAAATTTAAGCAAAGGCATAGTTTAAAAGTTGGCGGCTAGAGGTACATAATCCATGATTGTAGATTGAATGCATTAAAATATCAGGAAAATGCGAGCACATAAATTGATTAATTAAATTTAAGCAAAGGCATAGTTTAAAAAATTGGTGGGTAGATGTACGTAATGCATGAATATAAATTAAATGCATTGAATGGCATCTGGCTCGAGGTGAAGGCACTGGAATGGCTTGGAGGCCATGCATGGCCAGGGTACTTTGGTATTTTAATATAGAGTTAAGTCACTTGCTATGCATTTCTATTACTTTGCGTGTGTTGTTTTTGTGTTCTGTAAGCGCTTGTTCTAAGGAATAGTTTGTAGCGACTGAGCAGGAGATGTTATAGTTGCAGAGTCTAGACCCAGAAACGAGTTACTTGAGGTGATAATTTGTTATTTTCCACAGTTTCTTTCCATTAAAGTGCATAATGAAGTTGTGTTTCATAGTGCTTTAGTTCACTATCACTATCACTTTCTGCCTGATGTGTCAGTGCATGTATGTATGTATGCATGTCTCTATGTACATATGCATTTACCTATGTGCATATCTATGTAGAAATTTGTAGATGCATATATGCATGTATGCATGTGACTCTGGATATATCTATGCATATATGTATTTATGCATATATGTATGTGTGTATAGATGCATCTATGTGTATATGCATGCAAGCATATGGATGCATATATGTTTATGTCCATACATGCATTCATGTGTGTTTACATGGATGTATCTGTACATATATATACATATGTATACATATATGTGTGTGTCTATATGTCTTTTCTAGGAAAGAGTTTACAGTGACAGGGCAAAGGTTGTCATGGTTCCAAAAAGGACACTTGCAGACAAGTTACTCCAGGCAATAAATAGTTATTTTCATCAGTTTTTCTTTTATTTTAAAGTCCATAGGCAGATTGGGTTTCACAGTGCTCAGCCTATGCTAATCTTCAGAGACTAGTTCCTTGGACAAGCAATTGTCTTTTGTCCAATGTACAATATGGGAGCTTAACAATAGCTTGGTGCTTATGAGTCCTCTAAAGATTGCATATCTTCAATTACTGCAGAACTGTTTCATAGTGCAAGCTTTAGAGCCACTGTGCTGTTAGCATGTCCCATAATGGGACCTTTCAAACAATATGTGGACAATGTGTTGAGAGGACTTTACAAACTGTCAGGCAAATGCAATTTACAAATATAAGCCTAAACTCCACAATTTCTTTCAGCTCTCTCGTTGTCATTAAAGCATAAAGCAAAGAGGATTTTTTCCCAACTTCTAATTTTTGTACTTTTACATGATAATTCACCTTAGTGATTAATGAATCAAATTATCTTAATTAATTAATTTTCTTTTCCCTTCCATCATTTCATATCTAATTAATTAGGTAACTGTTAAATAGTATTTATATACATAATAATTAAAACAAAGAAATAATTATAACTATCCTTGTGCACATTTGACCCATCAAACAAAGTCAATTAAAAAATCTGATTCCACTTGTTCACTGATAGTATTGGCATGCAATTTCCTTGAAAAGTCTTGAAAAAGAGGATTACTCACACACCAATAAGGATTCTCATTTGTAACGTTCCTATCCAAATCATCTTCATTGAATAAGACGTTGTGGCATACATTAATTGGATGTATCTCATCATCTTTCTTATCAGGATGCCAACAACCTTGGTTTGTATTTCTCCTTGGGTGTATCTAAATGCCATGAGTTATGAATTCTACTTGCATGTGGCTTGATTGCACAAGTAATAGTAAGTGCTACATAACGGTACAAAATAAACTTATGCATATGGAAATGAAATGACCCCATTTAGTTAGAAAATCAATATTTATCTGGCTTTCACTATTAAGTGATAGTTGGTTTGGCATTAAACAATAGCTAGAAATTGTTTTTACCAGAACTTAACAGTGCTAGCACAAGTCTGTGTTGTTTTTTGGCTTAGTATTGACAAGTTGCCATGGCCTATTTACACTTCTTTAGGCGCTTAAGCAAATATGGGATCTATTCCATTGATTGCTCTTAAAGAGCTTATGCCACCATTGCAATAACAGAATTACACTAATGCATACATATGCAAAATATGTTCTATATTATAGGGTACACAAATAACAATAAGTATTTAAAAATTATAAAATACAATTTGCATTTTAAGAAACAAAAGTTCTTACTTAGGTTATTTCTCGTTGAAATGAATCTACATAAGAATTATGTTTTGTTTTTATGAATAGCATAGTATATGTCACTCACTGTACTCATTTGTCTAAATTGTCCTTGTAACAGGGATCGGTGCTTTCAACTGTATTTAAACAATCACGCACAAACTACAACGTGAGGTTAGCATATTAACCTTCTTTAAAAAAAAAAAACAATGCAGAGTTTTCCAAATATGCGCTTCTAGGAAGATTTCCCATGGTTGTAGATGAAATAGTATATGTTTCTACAGTTTGCTCACTTCTCAATTTTGTCATTGTACTAGGAAAAATTACTTGTGCCTATAATAACAGCCGAAATTTGTACATTACTACAAGTATACTTGATCATTCAATAGCAGATTGCAAGGTTAGTTTTCCAAATTGTCTTTCTGCTTTTCTTGAAATGCAATTGAAATTCTTCAATATAATAACTGCATAAAGTTCTTTTCCATGTATTCATTTTGTCATCTTGTATTCCTCATTTCTTTGAACATAAATGATTTAAAAGGCTGCTTCCACATATACAAATAGGAAAACGCATTTTCCACAATTGCAATAGTAATTTGTCTTCGAAAAATAGAACAGGTTTTGCTTGTGTTAATTAGTTATACTTCCTCTATACAATATCCATAGAATAGAATGAACTACTAGAATGCAATTTTTAAACCCTGTTTGTAGTTTCAAATAGCCTATAGAGTCATAAGTCTTTGTTTTATGTCAACTAGTTTTTACCTATATGCATTTAAGGCAATTTTGTTCATAAGACTACTTATATCTGTGGCAAGTTGCTATGCAGTGTGCAAGTGAACGTATGTTTAATCTTCCTGTATTGCAAAAAAAGACCACAAAGTTAATTTCAAAAGCTGACATGGCACATGAGTACAATGAATGATGTACTACGTTACTCATAGACATGACGCAATATTTTTCCATGGTCTTGTTTACATGCAAAATGACATTAACCACAATTTGTTTTTGCTCACATTGCCAATTTCACTGTGTGCTTTAAACCTCTAAAGTAAGAGAAAACTGAGGAAAGAAACTATTTATTGCCTCAAGTAACTCATTTCTAGTTCTGGACACTATAACTATAACAAATTTTGCTCAATCGCTGTAAACTCTCCTAGAACAAAGACTTGTAGAATAGAAAAACAATTTGTGCAAAGTAATAGTCATGCTTAACAACTGACTTAAGTCTATAACAAATGAACAAAACAGCCTGGCTATACATGTCCACCAAGCCATTCCAGTAGTTTCTCATCCACCCACATGCTATTTAATGCATTTGCTTTGCATTTATGCATTGTGTGCCTGCACCTCTGAGTTTCAATCTCTTTTTTTAATTATTTAATCAATCTATGCCTTCACTTTTTCTTAATGGACCTATGCCTTTGCATTTTCCTCAAATTTTAAAAATGCAAATGATTTTTAAAGCTATTCCCACAAATAAGAAAATCCATAGATCTTCTTTGATCAAACAATGCTTTTGCATTTCCCTGATTTTCTTTAAACATAAATGATTTGTGAAACTATTCTCTACATGCCACTTAATTCATGTTTATCTGAATTGCTTTTAACATCATTTGTTCTTTGAAAAAATCAGTCGCTTAGAAGTACAAAGAAACAAAGGAATCCAATTACACAAAACATTTAAATACCATAGACTGAGATTGACAATGTGAGCAAAAAAGATTCTTATCGACCATTTGTTGCATGTAAACAAAGCTACCTGAAAAATATTGTTTTGTGTTTGTGGCATTGAAAGTATACACCATGCATTGTACTCATTTATCCAATTTGTCAATGTAACAGGAATAAGTACATACAATCCTGCTGGGGGACAATGGATAACAAGTTCAGGTTGAAGAATTAATACTATTTTTCCCTTGTGCTTCTATTAAATTGTTTGTTGTATGGTATGTCACGTAGGCTTCTGCTACTACTCAAGATCCATTTTCCAACATATATAGAGATTATTAACTTCCAAGATGCTCGACAACATGATTAATACTATAGAATGCTATTGAGTAAAAGCACATAGGTGACGATGTAAAAAACTATAGATTTTATAATCTAGATGATAGTGTTTGATGTTATTCATACATACCATTTGTTATTCTCAAACACATTAGGATACACGAGAAACAAATAAAATGATAGATGTTGAAACCTATGAATTAACAAAGCGCCCCCAAATATCAAACATTTACTACGCGCTTAAGAGCGAGGGACTTTGCAGATTGAGTACTTTTGCATACAATGTTGGTGATTGTTTGTTTGACTCATTACAACTATTGCTTAACAATCGCTACACATCAATTCAACTACGAAACGAAGCTATAGATTACTTCTTGAGTTGCCTTCAAAACAAGGACAAAGAAGCAATAAAATCATACAACTATGAACTAGATCCTGATACTCTATATACATTGCACAAAGTACATGATCCACAAACATATTTCTGCAGAATGCGATTATCTACAAAGCCACAAGCAGATTGCACTAAAATTGGATTGTGGGGTGACCTATTTTGCATTCACTGGATATCTAAATGGTTGAATATACAAATATGCCTTTGGTCAAGAACAACAGCAAGAAGGTACTTACAGTTCAATAGTTCTGATTACACAGAATCAGTCTCTATACTATTTCATGACATGAATTCTTTAAGTGGACACTTTGAACCATTGTTAAAAATTGAAACACAAAACATAACTTCAAAACAGCCCATAGGTTCACATGAAATAAAAAAATTGTGCACAAAGTATCCTCGAATATCAAACATTGACAATGTCCTTAGAGTTGAAGGCCTTTGTAGATTAAGCACATTTGCATACAATGCTGGCAATTGTTTGTTTGACTCGCTTCAAGTACTACTTAACAACCAGTACACCTCAACTCAATTACGCAATGGAGCTATAGATTATTTCCTAACTTGCCTTCAAAATAAGGACAAAGAAGCAATTAAATCATATAACAATGAACTAAATCCTAATACTCTATATACATTGCACAAAGTACATGATCAAGAAACATACTTCCACAAAATGCGATTGTCTGTAAGACCATACAGAGACCATAGCAAATGTGGATTGTGGGGTGACTTGTTTTGCATTCACTGGATATCCAAATGGTTAAAAATACAAATAAGCCTCTGGTCATTGACAACATCAAGAAAGTACTTAGATTTCAATGATTCTAGATATACAAAATCAGTCTCTATACTATTCCATGATACAAACCCTCTGGCTGGAAATTTTGAGCCGCTTCTAAGAATCAAAGCCCAAAATCTAACTCGCCAACGCTCAACAAGCTTACTCCAACTTAAAAAGTTGATTAGAAGTCGTCCACAATACAAAATTACTTACTTGACCAAGACGCATGCTTTGCCTAAAAACAAGAAAAATTTGATACCATTTGTCACAGTAAACAATTTTAAACATAAATCAACAATAAGACTTAATCACCTAAAGAACTTGATTAGAAAAGAAAAATAAAAAGAAAGTGTACCTACCAGTCCAAAGAAAAAAAAACATTGACACCAATAGAAATTTATAAAATAGCAATACAAGATACACCAAAATACCCATGTGCAATTTGCCAAGTGCTCTGTTTGAACAAGGACATCAGGATATTCAAAGAAAAAGAAAAACAACTATACTGTAAGCTACTACAATCAGATTCCTTACCATTCACATATTTCATATGCCATGTATGCTACTTTGCATTGAAACAATCCACTATTCCAAAGTATGCTACACCACAGAAAATAAGAACTAATAGACCATTGTGCTATGTGCAAAATTTAACTCAGCTAGAAGAACGACTTGTCTCACTTAGAATTGCATTTGCACAGATTTGGGAACTAGGGTTCAAAAGGTCTCAAATAGGCCTAATAGGTTCTATTATAAATGTCCCTATTGACATGAACATTGTACAAAGAGCATTACCACAATCAATTAACAACACACAAACAATTGTTGTTTCATTGAAAAGGTGCTTAAAATACAAAAATGCATTTCAAAAAGGCATGGTGCACCCAAATGTCATCATGCAAGCTTTGACTCAATTAACAAGGACACCATTATACAAAATGCACAAAGTCCACATAAACCAAGATTGGCAAGAAGTTCTCCAATGCACTGAAGAAAATGAAGACAATAGTCCAGAAAATACAAGTGAAACAGAATTAGATAGTGAAATGGAAAATGAAAACCCATCAGAAACATTGATACATGGATTTACTGAGTCTAGAAGTATCCATAACATGGAAGACAAGATTATTGAAATTGCACCTGCAGAGGACAAGTATCCAATTGGAATATTTAAGGACATCTATGCTGAAGAAATGAATTTCCCAACTTTATTCTTTGGAAAACCACGTGATAATGACATTGTAAAAAACTTTACGTATCAGAAAATAGTACACTGGGAGCTCTTACAGTCACAAAGACAATTTGCATATCATACAACAAACATTTTTTTCAAAACTATAAAGGTACTAATACAACAAGTACTGTCTACTATGACAATAAGAATTCGCAAGGGCCAGTTAAAAGGGTGAAAGCTATTTGCGAAAGACGTTAAACACAAACCAAACCTAGAAAAAATTCTTAAATCAGATATTGGATATGTTGATTTCAAAAGAATAAGAATCTCTCCAGACTATTCACAACTTAAGAAAAATGTATTTGCTATGATTGGACAACTAGGACCACCGACATTTTTCATCACTTTCACTAGTGCTGAGCAAAATTGGGATGCACTAATTCAAACATTACAAGAGCTGGACAATCTACACCAATCAACACAAAACCGCCAAGAATCTAATGACCCAACACACGTGACAAAATTTGAACTAATCAAGAAAGATCCTATCGCGTTACTATAAACATAGAATCAATGCAATAAAAAAATTGATACTTACATATGACTCTTTCTTTGGAAATGTCATTGATTACTTCTCAGTCACTAAGTTCCAAAATCGAGGAAATGAAAATGATCATTTCCTCATATGGGTTAAAAATGCACCAATCTACATAGAAAATAACAACACAGACGTCATAGCTTTTGTTGATAAGTATATTACTTGCAACACTGAAAATTTGGAACTTCCTTTGGCAATGCTACACAAACACCATCATACAATGAAATGCAAGAGATCAAGAAAACAACTTTGTAGGTACAATTTTCCTTTCCCACCAATGCAAAAGTCAACTATACTTTTACCAATACTCCAAAAGACTGAAGCGATAACTGCAAATGCCACTGACATCTTTTCAAAACTCAAAAAAGAAGCAAACTATGTGAAACATTCACTTTTCAAATGCTCTTAAAAGAGTTAAACAGCACGACAATGAATACATTGAAGCTTTGAGCTCAACATTAAGCAGACCTAAACTTTTCTTCTGAAAACCATCACAAATATGGAACAATAGTTTTCAAGGAAAATTCCAGATCTTTGGAAGGCTAATACAGATGCACAATTTGTCCTCAATGCATATGCTACTGCAATGTATTGTAGCTCATATGTTGCAAAAGTAGACAAGTCAATGACATATGCATTCAAAAGAATACGTACAGACCACAAGCAAGACAATATTGATGCAATATGAATGGTAAGTAAACTTGGAAATGCCATGCTTAACTTGCAACAAATGTCATCACAACAAGCTGCACATATTGTTTTGTCATTGCCATTAAATTACAGTTCAAGAAAATGTATATTCATTGATACACGATCTGACAATGATCGCACATTTATACTAAAATTTGTTAAACAATTGAGCAATAAGCCAGACGAATCAGAAAATGTTCTTGTGAAATCTATTATAGACTACTATTTAAAACGTCCTGAAACAATGGTGGACATATGTCTTGCAGAATTTGTTTCAAGATACAACAAATATGGTGCTACAATTGAACCAAAGGCCAAACCAAATGTGGTATGGTTTATCCAATTTCAACAAACACTTTGATATAGAGAATCTCATTGTAAGAGAGCAATTGGTTCTCTATGTTCCATTACCATTAATGAGCATACCTCAAACAAACTTTGACTGGGAACATGCATACATGTACGTGATTGAGCCATTCAAACAAGCGATTAAAGTTCATCCACAACACAAACTCGGCATGGGGTGACATTAACAAAGCTATAAATGATCTTCAGTCTCTTGAAGATGAAAAGCTCATTAACCTACTAATGCAAACAAAGCTTCGCGAGAAAGAACTATATGACATACAAATAGACCTTCCAAACATAGGTTGTTCTAACCCAAATACCATGCATTCTAATGGATTTGAAATTGCAAAGCACCCACAAATTATAGATAACAATGAATACTACAAGTTAAGACAAATGTTAAATAAAGAACAACAAGCAATTGTTAAAGATGTTCTCATAAAAAAGATGAAAAATCCACAAAAGAAATTGCACTTGTTTTTAACTGGGGGAGCTAGAACAAGAAAGACTTTTATAGCAAAGGCCATCTACCAAGCTCTCATTCGCATGTATAGCAATTTTGTTGTGATAATCGGACAAGCCAAAGGGCTTATTAGCGCATATCTGGTAAAAGCAGCATATAACATAGGGGGGATTCACATTACATTCAACATTTCACATACCTTTTAATACATTAGAATCCTATACTTGGTGAAGTGCTTGACTATGTCAAAGCACTATATGATCGAATAGCATACTTCTTATAGGCTTGAGAGATATCATTAGTTGGCTCAACATTCCTACGGTATATTGATAGAAGACTCACGAGAGACATAATGCAAATGCCTACGACATACTTTGGAAACCTTGATACCATAATTTGTGGTGACCTTTACGAACTGTAACTTGTCCTTGACTTCTACGTGGTTTTTGAAAATAGGCCTACTCAATTGGTGTGCCTTATAGCTTCTAGAAGACCACATAAAAATGCTATTCATTGGTGACACCATGTAAGGACAAAAAGATGAAATATTTATTTCAATTCTTAATAGACTACGAGTAGGCATTTAGACAACTCATGACATAGACTATCTCAACAAAATTTTCTTTCGTCCTGTACCATTTGATCCATTGCTTCCCTACCTTTTCTATAGGAGAATTGATGTTCAAGCACATAACAACAAAATTCTATCAATCATTCCAACCCAAATGATAGTGCTAGATGCAATAGATGAACTTGAGGAGGACCTTAATGCAATACGAGTATACAGTCACACAATGACACTTCCATCACAAATATGCTTGAAACCAAACATTCTTGTTGAGCTTTATGCAGGCAATTACAATGTTCAAGATGGCCTTGTGAACGGTTTAGATGGAATTTTTAAAGCTTACACAACACAAAACAAAATTGATATTGTCTGGATTAAATTTAATGACCCATCAATTGGACATCACTAGTGCACAAAACTAGCACAATGCTATTCTACTACCATTGACAAAGACTAGGTGCCTATACAACGCATTGCTAGGCCAGTCTAGAAAATAACAACAAACAAGAAAATTACAATTAGAAAACAATTCCTAGTACAAGTAGCATGTGCACGAACCATACATCGATCCCAAGGATTAACAATGGAGGCCTTGGCTTTTGATCCCATAGGCATTAGACAGCATGGACTAACCTATACAGCTCTATAACGAACAAAATTAGTAGAATTATTATTTCTGTTACATCCTTTAACTACAAAAAACTTCAAAGTTAGAGTCAAAATACAGCTAGAAATGTCTCGTCTCCAGACATGTGCACAATGGCAATTAGATAACCAAAGCACATGTTCCGAAAACAAATCACATATGATCCTATGTACATTGAACACTCATAGCTTGAAAGCACATGCATAAGACATTGTCAATGACTATGGCATAATGCAATCTGATATCTTGTGTCTCCAAGAAACACATATGCATTCCTTTGCGCTAAATACCTTGCTGCAGTATTTTGATAGCTTCTCTGTATATAACAAACATGGCATAGCAACTTTAACCAGGAAACATTTACTCCTATCAAAAACAAAACAACATGAAACGTCAAATATTGAAGCCATCACATCAACAGTAATGCTATGTAACAATGAGCTCAATGTTTGTAATATTTATGCAAGACCTGCAACTGCCATAGATGAAGTAATCACAATGTTGCAAATAATTATTGCATCCACAAATTCAGAAAACATGTTGTACATTTTAGGCAATTTTAATGTGGACATGTTTTAAAAAAGTAGAAGCAAAAAAATACTTCACGCCTATATGCAACAGAACAATATACAATTTATGTTGAACCAACAACACACCACATGAGCAATTCAGTTATTGATTACATTTGGTCCAATATGACTATAAATATATGTCAATTATAAATGGGTATATGGACTGCACCACCCTTCTAAAATTGCATGCTGCCCAATACAACCAACTTTTATAGAACTTATAGCCTGAGTATCGACTTTATGTTAAAAATTTTTCTAATGCTATATCCACATTTCTGCGGTGAGGATCTATGATGAAACCAAGACACAAAAGCAAATACAAACCACACAAGAAGAATCAAACACACTTTGAAAGCACTCCATATAGTATTTATCTCCTTCATACCTATTCACCCAACTACAGCCAATATTCAAATAATATTTGCCCCAATTTCGCGTAACACCAAAAGATGTATCAAAAGATAGGCAAACAAGGCAAATTGCAATAAGAAGAGTCAAAGACACCAAGAAGTGCTTGGTTCTTCATTCTACCGCCATTTTCCTAGCTTGCTAATATTAAATTAGCATTCAATTGACATTATCCTTGTTCCTTGTAGGACAAGAATCAAGAAACCTAAGATTGTTTCAATCGAACAGCTAAATGCAAAAAGAGCTGGAGACACCTTCCAAGGTGATGTGCTTGTTGTCTACAAAGCAACATTGGATAAGGCCAACAAAACACGGGAAATGCTGTGTGCTGATTTGACAGATCACAAAGTAGAAATGACAATCACATTAAATGTTAGTGGAAACCTTGTGTATAAACATGAGCCTAAAATAGTCCCAGGGTCAGCTATCTCAATCTCAGATTTCCAAGTTGCACCTAGGACAGATTATGACAGAGGTGACTGTGATTGCATTTTGATTTTAATAGACATAAGCACCACTGAAAACATCCCACGCCTCTGTCAAGAGTACAAATTCATTCCAAGTACAACTATCAGCCAATTGCTAACAACTATAAATGAGTACCCAGCTGGCACAATAGCTGCGCTAGTAGTTGGTGCCAAGAAAATGGGTACCCAATTTGCAGTTGACATCAAAGATGGCCACACTGACATAGACAGAGCACAGGTATTTCCGTCTACATAACTTTTTCCTGTTCTTTCAATTTCAACCTTTTCTCATTCTACAGTGGTCTCTATAACAATTTCTGTAACAAAATCTAATTCTCTCATTGAATCGCAGCTGCTATTACGGTCAACATATGAGCAACAATACTTTGCAATCGAAGACCAGTTGCATACAAATAAAACACCTGCAATGCTTTTCAAGAATTTTGTAAGAAAAACATATCAAAAGAACACATTTCACACATGTCGGTCAACATTCATTTGTAACTTGAATGACAAAAGAAGCTTGGAAAAGCTCAACAGCATACTACATTCAACTTTTAAGGTAACGACATTCTTTTTTTTTTAAACTATCGCATCCAAACCTGTATTTTTTGTCTCCTCTAATAATTTTTAACCATATTCTATAGGTTTTTGGTACTCTAAAAGTAGCAAATGCATTTTCCAATCCATTTCATGCATGTTGTCCAAAATGCAAATGTAAATTCGCTGCTTATGGCACACTCCAAGAAAAAACTGCTCACTGCAAATAGTGCAACCAACAAGTCAATTATACATTCTATTTGCAACTTAAAACTACCATTACAACTTATGACAATCAAACAATTCAGTCTTCAATTGACCAGGTCACCATGCACCATCTATTGCCCACACTGCAAAAGCTCAGCTATGAAGACTATATCAAGGACAAATCAGCAGTGATATTCATCCTACGGGACTTCAACACTGAAGGACATTTTAGCCTTGACCAAAACAATGCCATTGTTGAAGCCATTTGCATTGAAAAATAGAAAGGAAACATCACCAAAAGGTAATAAAGGCATTCATACGTAAACTTTTTCTCTTGTGAACCAACACCTCAAATCACCATCCATACAAACTATGTTTCTAATACGTACCATTTTCTTGGCTTTACAGGAAAATAGGAATACAGGAGTACAGATTTACATTGTTCAAACTTTAACTTTTTTGCCTTTCCATGCTCCAAGACATTTCACTGTTTTTGACATGTTAAAGACATCTTTGGTTTTAAAATACTCTTTTGCTATTATACATTTAGACACTTTTATATGTTACTATGTTAAAGTCTTCTCGAATATGGACATCTGAAACTCTAATTTTGTTTTTGCACCTACGAAGACAATGGTTCTCTATGTACATCCGACAAATATGTTCAATAATTATTACCCCTCTATGCATAATGCAATTCAAACTATATAGTTTAAATGTTTCCTTTTGCATTCTGTCGTTTCTAGCTTTTCCAATATTTGCTCTCTGATTATTATGTTTTCGAGAGTTTATGGTGACTGAGTAGAAGTTGTTATGGTTGCATAGTCTAGACCCATAAACAAGTTACTTGAGACAATAAATAGTTATTTTCCTCTGGCTTTTTTCATTTTATGTTGTTAATGCAACCAAGTCTCGATACTGCTTTTATACATTGTACTTTATAGTCACTTTTCCATGACGCATTCTAATGTATAAAGTACATTCTTGTATAGAGAAATCCATTTGTTGCTTTTGCTGCATGTATGCATCTTTACATGTATATATGCCTCTATGTCCATATGCACATATGCACATTTTCATGTATGCATGTATTCATCTAAGCTTCTACGTATTGTTGTATGCAATTGCGTATACATGCATCCATGCATTTATGGATGTCCCACTCTAGCCTTGTAGCAGTTTCTTTTGCTCTATGGATATCGCATATAGGAACACTAATTAGCTCTTTCACCGTAGATAGCAGTTGTTTTCATAAATGCCAAATCGAGCTTATATGTATCAGGATACATATATACTCATACTAAAAACTACTGATTTATGATCTCTATTGCTCCATTTTCGTAGACATGTTACTATTGCAATCAAATGTGTAAAGCATTCATGTCCAAAGAAATTAGAAACAGGAGTGGCAATATGTTACACAACCTTGTGTTATGCCTTTATAGCAGTTTTTTCATTGCATTTCAAGAAAAGCAGAAACTAAAATTTTATTCATATTATTTCATCTATGGCATTTACAGCTTTCCAAATAATTATTACAGGCATAGAGTTCAGTGTTGAATAGTTCTATTCTTCATGTCATAGCTTCAACATTCTTCATGTCAAATTGCATTATTTGACAAAGTTAACATGAGAAAACCAAAGTGTCCATTATGAACACTTATTGCATTCCATGGGACCACATTTCTTTGAGGAGTTTTTTCGAACAATTCGCTTCCCTTGTATATGCTTCCATATTTTGCATATGTTCCTATGAGCACATTAACTATAACAGTTCACAAAATTCCTTTATACTTTATGCCTTCATCATAGCGAAAAAGCTCAAAGCAATTGCATAATTTAGGTTTAGAGAACACAGGCTTACAGAACACAAAAAACAACACACACAAAGTAATAGAGATGC
Organism: Sequoia sempervirens; assembly: GCA_007258455.2. Taxonomy (NCBI): domain Eukaryota; kingdom Viridiplantae; phylum Streptophyta; class Pinopsida; order Cupressales; family Cupressaceae; genus Sequoia; species Sequoia sempervirens. The sequence continues at coordinate 34,167 of VDFB02357385.1, read as the reverse complement.
ATAGCAAGTGGCTTAACTCTATATTAAATGACCAAAGTACCCTGTCTACGCGTGGCCACCAAGCCACTCCAGCGCGTTCACCTCCAGCTAGATGCCATTTAATGCATTTAATCAGGACTATGGATTATACAGATTTTCTCTCGATATTTTAATGACACTTCCAGATTCATGGATTACGCATCTTCAGTCACCAACTTTAAACTATGCCTTTGCTTAAATTCTATTCAATCAATTTATATTCACATTTGCCCTAATTTTTAAAATGAAAATGATTTATAAAGCTACTCGGACGAATAGAAAGATAGATAAATGCTAATTTTCCAATATATAAAATAGCTCTCCAAATTCAAACTGTGCAAAAAAATAAGTAATATGTTAAATGGCAAAATGTGATTGGCCGATGCTGCCGGTTAAAAGCATTCCGAGCAAATGCATAGGAAAATTTAAAAAGGGTTCACAAGAAAGAGCTTTTGATTCTGAATCCATATGCATACTTTGATTCAAACTAGTGACTGAAGGTACATAGTTCACTGATGCAAACTCAATGCATTGAATGGCATATGGCTAAAGGGGACGCTGTTTAGACTGCTAATTATTCTTTGAATATATAACAAGGTTCAAGGAGAAAACTCTCATTTTCACACATGTTGACATAATTTTGGTTCCAAAGCTCTCTTTATGAGACCGCTTTGCAGTCATCAAAAATATACAAACTTTCCAGGGCTCAGATGCATGAAGTAAAATGGACAAGAGGGTTTCTACATAATTCCTATCAAACGCAGATGACACCTTCTCATTTCAACAAGAAATTCAAATAGATAATACTAAAAGCAGTTTAAAATATGAATTTATAATCAAACTATAAGAATGCCTTAAAGCACTGTGAAACCCTACTTGCATTTCACAATTGTAAACAAAGGAAAAGGTTCATGCTAGAAACTCACCCTGTACTCTTTTCTTGAAAAAATTGCTACAATTGCATAATTTAGGTTTACATTGTTCCAAACTTCTCATTACAACACAGGTTAACAACACATTGGTTCTAAAGCTCTCTATATGGCACAGCTCTACAGAAATTGATGATATATAGTCTTACAGAAATTGATGATATATAGTCTTTACAGGGCTCACATGCAGTCAAAGGGTTCTCTTTCCTTTTATATGCTTCCATTTTTTTGCATTTGTGCCTATAAGGATAATAGCTACATATGTGCCTATGAGGACAATAGCTATGACATTTGACAAAATTCTTCTATTTACATGCATCCATGCATCCTGCCCAGAGATACACATATACATGCATCCATGTGTACTGCAATACATGCATTTATGTACACATGCACCCATGGATATATGTATCTATGCAACTTCATATGCAATCCATGGATATTTCCATACATGTATATTTAAGCATTTATGTATCCAACTATGCATCTTTCTATCTATCCATGCAACTATGTTTCTATGTATTCTTCTACCTGTAGATGCATCCACACATATATGTATCTGTGCTTCTATGTACAAATGTATACAAGCATCTATCCATATATGTGTCGATGTATCTATGGATACATCTATTCATAGATACATGTATCTATGCATCTATGGATACCATGATAGATGTCCACATCCATGTATCTATGGATACATGTATCAAGTAGCTCATTTCTAGGTCTTGACTCTACAGCCACAACATCTCCCGTGACTACACAGATCTGCAGAATAACCAAAAATGAAACGCTCAAAGTAATCACAATGCATCTCCAGTCACTTAAATCTATATTACATGATAAATCCACATGCCATTTAATGCATTCACTTTGAAACACAATCAAGAAAACAGCTAAATACCACTTTCCAAATAAAAAAATAACTTTGGAAACATCAACTTCCAAAATTAAATACCAATATGCACAAAGCGATCATATTACCCTAACTAGATGACTATAAAGCACATGTTACCTATGCAATCTAAAATCTAGAGATACATACCATCCTTATGCACCTATGCACAAATACATACTGTCTAACATATATACATAATTACATGCACATATATATACATGCAAACCTGTATGCATGGATGCATACAAAGACTATGTTTCATGGGATTATTAAACAGTTCACTTGCTTTCTATATGGTTCCATATTTTGCATGTGTGCCTATGAGGACAATAACCACAATATTTGACAATATTCCTCTATCCTTTATGACAACTCATTGGTTCCAAAGCCCTCTTTATAGGAAAGTTGTGCATTGCCTCCAAGACTCAGATGAATCCTTGGTATTTCAAGGAAAGATTCGAATGTATAACACTTAAACTGATCTAAACTATGATTTTATAATCAAAGTATCCAAATGCATTGCAGCAATGCGAAACCCAACTTGCATTTAAGATGTACAATGAAAGTAAACAGAAGGAAAAATGCATTTGCTTCAAAGTTTGTAAAGCAATTCCAACAGATTGTGTAGCCATTGTCCAAAATATGGTTTTCTATTAGCATAATCCTTGAACCTTCTTTATGTCTGTCTAATTGCGACTTTGTTAATTGACTTTGATTAAAAGGTCAAAATGTAAAATGTGGCCAAGGATAATTATACTTATTTATCTCTTTTAATTCTTATATATTCAAAGACTAATTAGCAATCCAAACAACCTCCCCTTTATTCAGATGCCATTCAATGCATTAATTTTCTATCAACTAATTATGTACCTTCAGCCACTAGTTTTAATCAGATTATGCATATGGATTCAAAATCAAACTCTCAAAATGAATGTATATATAAATGTGTCTTTTTCTTCATTTCATTATGTATCTATGTATCCATAGATGCAATCATGCATACATCGATTTATGCATATATCTCGCCATCTCTCAATGCATCTATCTATATATGTATGGTTGTATCTATGGGTGCATGTATACATCGATTTATGCATATATGCACCTATGAATTACATACACACATCCATGTATATATTGCATCTATCGATATCTTCAATGGATACATGTATATATGCATGTATGGACTCATGCACCCATGTATTTGTCTTTGTCTTTGCCCATCTGCAGATGCATATATGCATATTTCTACACATCCGTGTATCTGTACACCTCTCTTTGTAACATATCTTTCTCTATCTGCATACATGTGTCTATGCATCCATCTATGCATGTGTGCATGTACTACATGCACATATGCATTTGTGCATGTGTATACAATACTCTTCCTTACAACACAAGCATGTACAACAAAATACAGTGTCCACAAAGCAGCTGCGATGCATTACAACTGGCTTAAATCTATATTAAATGGCCAAAGTATGTTGGCCACCCATGGCCACCAAGCCATTCCAGCACCTTCCCCACCAGCCAGATGCCATTTAATGCATTTGCTTCAATTATTTTGACCTCTCTATGTGTTCACATTTTCCTGATATTTCAATGCATTTAATTTGCACCCATGGATTACGTATCTCTACTCGCCAGTTTTATAAACTATGCGTTTGCTTAAATTTATTTAATCAATCTATGCGATCACATTTTACTGATTTTCTGTAACAATAATGATTTATAAAGCTATTCTGATAAATAGACATAGATAAATGCTAATTTTCCAATATAACAAAATTAAAAGTTATATGTTCACATACATTCATGCATATTGTCTATATATGCATATATGCATATATGCCTTCATCCATATTTGCATGTGTATATGAATACATCCTTCCATGTAACAAATGCATTTGTATATATATGCAAATATGCATGCATCCATGTATACATGTATTCATTTCCCCATTTGTCCATGTAGTTCTATTTTCTGTGTATACATGTGTCTGTTGATGCATCCATGCATATATCTGTGAATAGGTCTACGTATTTCTATCTCCATGCATTTATTGTTCTCTAGCACATCAACATTTGCATTTTCACAGTTTCATGATCTTCCATATTTATTGTTTTCATAGTGTATGCATAACAACTTCCACTTTGTCTTCTATTTTGACCCTTCTATCCTTAAATATCATTATATTTTTATATCTATTCTTCTCTTGTCACATTTCGAGGAAGCTCAAGGATCTCAGTACCTTGTTCAGTACGAAGGAGAGTGAGAAATGTGACATGAGTCTTTTTTGTGTGTTTATATTGACACACTCAGCCCTATGATCATTTTAAAAAGCATAACCAATAACCAACTAGACATTCTTCCACCCTTTGTTGGAAGAAATAACCACTTCATACCCTATTGATTCCATTCATTTCCATTTCCACCCTTGCACATCCTTTCTTCTCAAATCAAATACACTTCAAAATCCATTTATATGCCTGCCTTGCATCATACCAATGTGTTACATTCCTTTTTTCGTTCAATCCAGCTCTCTCATTGAAATTTTTATTTCTTGCATTTAATTTTAAGCATATAACTAAAAAATGATAAATTCATACCATTTACATTCCATTCATTCTCATATCCACTCTCCCATATCCTTGCCTCCCATATCAAATACTTTTCATAACTTATTCATACACCTTATTTGCATCTTATCATTCTCTCAATTCGCTCTCTTTGTTGCACTCGCATAACTCAGTCTTCTTTTTTACCCACATATCTTTATCTATCTATACCTCAAATATACCTTCATCCATCACAACAAAATTCACACCATACCAAACAAAGAAAAAGATGAAGAAAATATCAAGCTTATGCAATTCAACACTGAGGGCTTTGATAATAACAATCATAACATAGAGTTGTATTCAAGAGTTATTTTCAAAACGTCTTTTCTAAATCTTGTTGCACATAGGCATTTATAGATTCTTGTTTATGTACCAAATTACATGGACACATGTATACATGCATGCATGCATAAATGTTTACATGGATCCATATATTTATGCATTCCTTCGATATATGCATTGGTGATAAATAGTTCATTTTCCCTATTTTTTCTTTCATTTACTACTGCAAATGCAAGTTGAGTTTCATTATGCTTTGACAAATTTGTATTTCTACTCGATTTTAGTGTTTTCCATTCAAATTTCTCATTCACATGTCAAGGATGCTTTTCACTCTTCTACGCATTGTGTGCACATGGATACATGTATACATAGATAGCTCAAGCATTGTTACAAATGTTTAAGATTATTTGCATTTAATAATTCAAACAAAATAATAATACATTTTTGCTTCCTGAATAAGATCATAAAGGACATTTGTTACTGCAAATATAAACATACACCCATGCAAAAGTACAAGTATTCACTGGTGTATCTATCAAAAAGTCCACGTATTTATGCTTTTCATAGTATATGCATAACAACTTTTCCTTTATTTTCTCTTTTGACTCTTGTATCCTTAAATATCATTATATTTTTATATCTATTCTTCTCTTGTTGCATTTCGAGGAAGCTCAAGGATCTTGGCACTTTGTTTAGTACAAAGGAGAGTGAGAAATGGGACATCAGTCTTTCTTCTGTATTTGTATTGAGACAATCAGCCCTATGATGATTTTAAAAAGCATAACCAATAACAAAATATACATTCTTCCACCCTTTCTTGGAACAAATGTTCACTTCATACCCTATCGAATCCAGTCATTTCCATTTCCACCCGTGCACATCATTTCTTCTCAAATCAAATACATTTCAAAATCCATTTATATGCTTGCCTTGCATCACACCAATGTGTTGCATTCCTTTTTTCTTTCAATCCAACTCACTCATTCATATTTTTATATCTTGCATTTAATTTTAAGCGTACAACTCAAAAATGATAAATTCATACCATTTACATTCCATTCATTCTCATATCCAGTCTCACATATCCTTGCCTCCCATATCTAATACTTTTCATAAGGCATTCATATACCTTACTTGCATCTCATCATCCTCTCAATTCCTTCTCTTTCTTGCACTTACATTGCTCATTCTTCTTTACTACCCTTACATATCTTTATCTATCTATAGCTCAAATATACCTTCATCCATCACAACAAAATTCACACCATACCAAAGAAAAAAATGAAGAAAATATCAAGGTTATGCAATTAAACACTGAAGGCTTTGAAAATAACTATCATAACATAGAATTGTATTCAAGACTTCTTTTCAAAACGTTTTTCCTAAATCCTGTTTATTACAAATATCTAAGAGCACATATCACAGCTTCTTGGAGGCTAAAATGTATGGTCAGATTTAACAAATATTTACATGTATCCATGCATTCAAATGCATCATTAGATATCCTTTATACACTTGATCAAAAAACAATAATGTATTATTCTTTTGTTTTGATCATAAATATTTTTTGTATATCTTTCAAATGCAAATTATTTCTGACATTTCTAACTCTATGCACACAAGCATATATAGATTCTTGTTTCCATACCAAATTGCATAGGCACATGTGCACATTGATGCATGCATAAATGTTTCCATTGATCCATATATATATATATGCATTCCTTCGACACATGCATTGCTGATAAATAATTAATTTTCCCCGTTTTATATTTGTTAACATAGAGTTATTTTCAAGAGTTCTTCTCAAAACGTCTTTTCTAAATCCTGTTTATTGCACATCCCTAAAAGCACGTATGAAAGTTCCCCGAAGGCTAAAATGTATAATCATATTTCACAAATATTTACAAGTATCCATGGATTCAAATGCATCATTAGATATACTTTATACACTTCTTCCAAAAACACTAATGTATTACTA